>JARYHS010008075.1:43691985-43717006 GCA_031002005.1 Vandiemenella viatica | reverse complement strand
TAATCAAAAAATCATGATAATTTAGTATGGAAAGAAAGCAGAGACAGTTCTATCAATATATTTCCTTTAATGTTGAATTGAATTTAAACCAACATCTGCTATACACATATGAATAGCTAACTTTATTAAAAATGATCCAGGATGAAACAAAAAACTTGACAACAGTTGGTATATTCTTATCTAAAGACCACAAGTCTGTACAGTAACAGTTTGGTTGCAATTTATTAACGTCTCTCTTTTTTTCTCTACATATTCAAGAATTGTTCTTTATATTTTCAAATCAGCTATTTATTATTGGTTACTGTTACAAAAAAAATGCCTGCTTGGGGTTCAAACATTACTTGTAAACTTGATTGTGATGCCTGAGTGACTTATACCCATTATCAAAGATGCTAGAGTTCTTTAAATGGCTGCGAAGCTATTAATTTACTCTGTAATAGCTAACAGGTCATACATAAATGAAAGGAAATTACTGATGTTATGAATTTGAAATATATTCTGAAAGTTTGATGAAGTTAACGCTGGTATCTGATTACACTGTTCAAAATATTTAAGGCAGTATCGAACTTCAAAATCACATATGAAGATGCAGGTAATCTTTCAAGACACAACACTGATTAAAGCATACACTCTTGCAATCATACTTAGATGTAAGCCCCAAAGTTAAGAGTGAGCTTGGTGGTAATTTTCAAACACTGCTACTATTGACTTCTTCAATCATTTTAAAAGTGCTTTCCCTGAATTTAGTTTAAATTTCCCCTTGAAATTAATGATAAGGCACACAGACTTATTCCGAGGCTAGATAATTAAACTTTGTGAGTCTTTACATTTTGAATTTTACCCTCTCGACACGACACATAACACGCAATGGTTAGATTGATATTGTCCTCCACAAGGAAATGCAGTCTATTTATAGTCTCTACTAACTTCTGCTTGAGCAGTGTTGAATCAGAACAACGGTGTATTCCGTGGGGAAATACTATTTTCTTGTGATTACAAGGATCCCATCTTTTCATGGTACATTAGTTTTCCTTGGATTTTCCCAAAATTTTAGTATGTTGTAGTTTAATTTATTTGTATTCTTTTTAGTCACGACAAATTAGCTTATAAGTTTACTTATTTAAGAGTTTTTAATTTTTAAAAGTCATGTGTGGCAATATCATCAAGCTTCAGTTCTAATATTAAATTTTTCTCCTTTGAAATTTCAAATTACTGTTATATTATTATTATTAACTCTTCCATTTTTTCCAATTTTTTCTCTTCCATTTAAGCATACTTTTATCTTTCTAGCTGTTTGATTTACAAAATTCTAATTCTGTATTTTTTAATATCTCTTTATATATATATATATATATATATATATTACACATCAAATTGATCACAATTTTATGCTTTATTGGTGGAAATGGATGTGGCTAAATCTATTGACATTAGAGTTTCAACTTTCCAATCCTTATATTTCTATATGAGTATGGTTATGAAATCAAGTTGAAAAGTGCTTTAGTATTAAGAAAATGTTTATGAAAGTTATTTGCTATATATGAGACAATGAGGTTATAGATATATGATATGCCCCTCCAAGTAAAACTTTTTCTTCAAATTAGCTGAAATAAGTTAAATTAAAAAATTCCCTTCTTCTATATGTTGTAGAAGTCTTAATGTATTCACACTTCATTCATATTACAAAACATTCTGAATTTCATACTTCAATCAAAAAGTAACATATAAAAATGAAAAATTAAGATTATAAATCGAAATACTATCATTCTCTAAATTCCAATACCAGTTTCAAAGGTCTTACAAGTTTTTACATCATGAAATCAAAATAATATAAAAAATATATAAATTTTGGCTAAATAAATATTAAAATGTTCATACACACACACACACACATATATATAACACACCAAGAATCCTGACCACCCTGTATCTCATCATGCCACTATACATGGCACCAACGATTTTAATAACTGCTTCTCGGTCCGCGCCATCAGAGTCCTCCCAGATAAAAGCAGCATTTCAGAACTTAGAAGGTGGGAACTGGCCTATCAGTACCAACTGGGGACCAGACAATCTCCAGGTCTAAATTTAAGATAGCACCAATTTTCCTCCCACCCATCCCCCTCACTTCCACCTTCCCTCAAGAACCACCGCTCACCAGAGCCTATCTTTATAGATCGTGACTTCGAATTTTGCTTATTTTTAGTTTTAGTTTCAACTTATTATTTCAAAATTTTTAGTTTCAACTTAAAATTTCAAAATTATTATTATTATTTCACATGTGTTCATTACTGGATTAACTGAGGTATACTACCCTTCCGCGACAGGTCCTTGTGTACAGTTTGGCTTTATACTTGCCATTCATCATCGTTTTCCAGCCTGTGCTCTTCTATCCCCTCCCTCACTTCCTGCCATGATGTTTTCCCCCCACAATTAGCCACCGTCATTGTGCCTCGCGCAGTTGGCTGCCGGCAGCGCTTGCGTGCAGCCATCTCACTTCTACTGAGGAAGAGCCATGCTCGAAAATTATATTCTTTATGTGTTCGTGTTTTTTTTTTCGTGTACCAACGCCACTGGAATTCCCTTCTTTGGTAAGCGGTGGTTTTTTATCCTATCCAATGTTTAATATATATATACAAATCTCACATCATGATGTTTGTCCAAGATAAACTCTGAAACTACTTAACCAATTTTGATGAAATTTGGCTTACTGTGTTTAATTTGGTCCATCTTAGAAGATATGATAGTTTTTATTTCGATTATTGATCTCAATATTTATTATTGCGAATTAAATGTTCATTAAATGCTTGTCATAGGATAATGGCTTGTAATTATTTGTTAGTTCGAGCGGTCTAGTGGCTCAGTGGTTAAGACATTTGACTGGCGATCGATAGGTCCGCGGTTCAAATACCTGTCTCGGTGGGGATTTTCATAGGCACTTAACCTGGTCTTCACCTCTGGCACAGCTTGCTGTGTAATGTGAAGTACGCCAGGACGCTACCATTGTTCCTATTCCACGTTAAACTGTAGGTCCCTGTATCGGCAGGATTGGCGGTCTATGTTAAGGCGGCTACGGCAAGGGCGAAATGCGCAGACAATAAAAACCTTGTCATCAGGTCATTACGACCACATGAAATTAATATTATAGTTCCATAAGTTTCTAACAGATGGTAATGTGTTAATTAGATAGATAGATATGTTCACTTTGATCCCATGTGAGAATAATCTTGGGGATGTGGAACAGTACATACACTTATTAGTAATGTCAGTATTACTATATAATTGATGATATTATTATATATTAACAAGTTAGCTACAACCCATTAGTATAATCAATATCTCCTGTAATCTACAAATACAATCCCGAGTTAATTAATACTTATTATATGGAACAGTGTATACACTTGTTACCAGCATCTAATAACCAGTTATTTTCTTACCAACCACTTACCATGATAAGTTTCACTGTAATTTGCGACTACATATTATATCATGTTAGTTGCTATTTATGTGGAACAGTACACACACCTATTAACAATAACAATTATATTACCAACAACTCATAAGCAGTCAATTACTTAAAAACCTGTTAGTATGATAATTTTTCACAGCATATTTTGAGTGCATGCTATCCCATGTTAGTTACTATATATGAGTGAAATTTTGTAACCAGTGTAATTACTTAATTTGTCAAAAATTTCAACAGAAAGAAAAACCATAAATCATTTTAGTAATTGTGGACAACTTTGTCACCTTCCCCTTCCATACACCATATATACTATTTTATCAGGCATTCTTAGTTACCAGATTCCAAGAAGAAAATTCTTTCACAGAGTAAAATGGGTTCTGAAGCAGAAACTCTTTCAGTTTGGACTTAAAGTAGTTGGGTTTTTGTAGATAACATTTAATTTCTGTTGGTAAGACATTGAATAAGGAAGCTCCAGTAAATGTTATCCCTCTCTGTACAACTGACAGTGATTTGTAATCCTTGTGAATATTATATTTATTCCTAGTATTATGGCTATGTATGTCAGCATTAAGATTGAGGTGTTCGGGATTTTCCACTACAAATGATAGTACGGAGTATACATACTGTGCTGGCATTGTTAGTACACCCAGGTTTTTAAATAGATTTCTGCATGACGTCTGTGGGCTTGCTCCACAAATAGTTCTTATAGCATGCTTTTGCAATTTAAATACCCTCTGTGCTTGTGACGAGTTTCCCCAGAATGAGATGCCATAAATGAGCAAGGAATGAAAATATGCAAAATATACTAACTTTCTGGTTTCTATATTAGCTATTCTAGATATTACCCTCTGTGAAAATGTTGCAGAATTTAGTTTTTTAAGAAGTTGTTGAATATGTTGTTTCCAGTTTAATTTGTTATTTATATATACACCCAGGAATTTTGTGAAACTGTTTTCATTGATTGCTTTCCCTTCTGATATCACATTATAGCTGTCCTTAGTTTTTTTTTGGTAACAAACTGAAGTATTTTATCAGCACAGCACTTGGTTATCTAGGTTGCATAACAATCCAGTAGATAGTGTTGCATTTCAGTTTTTTTATGTTACAGTCTATTCCACGCTATATATGTTTATGTTCAAGACATAACTGAATTTCTTGAATTTTTTATGTATTATTTATTATTTTTATAAGTGTGCTGTGTATCTTTACTAAAATTATAAATGTGAAAGTAACTCTGTCTGTCGGTTTGTTACGTTTCTTGGGCTAAATGGATAATCTGATCATGATGAAATTTGATGAGGAGATGCTATTTGGCATTAGGATGGACATAGCATACATTTTTTCTGTATAAAAGATACATGTTGTCATAAAATTTTGAAAAAATACTGAGTTGTGATAGACAGACACATAGGATGTGTAAGTATCTGTACTAATTGTGCACATAGCAGTCTCGTAGCTCAGTGGTTAAAACACTTGCTTACTGATATTTAGACCATGGTCTCCGGTTCAAATCCCATGAAAGCAAAGGTTTTTTAAAATTGTTTGTGATTGTATGAGCCACACCTAGACCGTCAGTTGTTCAGATTGTATTTTAAACTGTAGATATTATAAATTTAGAGATACTTAATGAATTTAAAATTTGTAAATTGGAAAAGTAAATGGGGTAGGAACAATCCAGTTATAAAATAAAATTATAAAAAATATAGATATAAAAAGGAGTAATTAAATGACTAGGGAAATTGCCATCGGAGTGTTAGCTCCATTACAATTAAAATAATAATAATGCCATAGTAAAATTAATATTTTGAATTCATTTAAATTGAAATGAATTTTTAAGTAATATTTTTCAGCAATAAACAATAAGAGATGAAAAATCAAAAAAAATCTGTATATTATCATCAAATTTCACACTTCATAAAAAACTCAAAACATTGTTTGCAGTTAATTTAAAAGAATGGGTTAATTGAAATTTCACTATTGCATTACAAGGAGCTTTTCCATGTAAATATCAATAACGAGATTGACATTATTAGCAGGCAGACATAAAAAAAAGGCAAATGCTCTAAATCAATATAAAAACAGAAAAAGGATAGGAAAAGCAAACCTTTCACTTAAAAAATTAAAGACAGGAGGTCTGCAAGAAAAGGCCAATAGTGCATTATACAATATTTTGAGAAAACATTATTGATGTAGAAGTCTGCTGAAAAACATGGCAAGTCAATGAGTGCACATACCAACTCCTGTCATGTGAATAAATATCATTTGGATAGGAGAATAACCTCTGCTTACTACAGTTGAAAGTAGAATGGCATTAAAACATGGAAAGACAAGTTCAAACATTTGGTATTCGAATGTTAAGGTTTATGTCCCTGTGCAGGGAATGAGATCTCAATTCATTCTTAACAGTTTCAACGAGGATCAGTTGACGTGATTTTCTTCACTTATGATGTGGTAGGAAATATATTTTCAGCCATGGTTGTACTACTGACCTCCTACTTAAATTGTAAAACTGTGCCCTAAAACAGAATTTTAGCTGATTTAATGATGTAATTTTCAATGTGGAGTTGTGTGTTATACACAAACCAAAGTGCTTTTAGAATCATTGTAAACTACAGAGGTCAGCCTGAAAAGAAGATAGGATGCTAACGTCAAACCAACTTATCAGGAAAATAATGGTTTTGTATGATTATATGGTGAGCCGTGCGCGGCTCTCTGTCGCTAGGCGGCTGTTTCATATCGCTAACTTCTCCGCTAGGGCGCGCGGCGGCCAGGTTCCGGCCATCTGGTGGCGATTGTCATCTATCGCCGGCCGATAGAGAGCGCTGTGAATGTGAGTGCCCTCTATCGGTCTGTAGAGAGGATTTAAGGGGCGACCCGGCTGAGGAAAGAGTTGATTCTCTGCAGTCAGTCTCGGCTAGGAAGTGAACAGTCTGAGGAGGAAGAGGCGGTGTCGGAAGCGGCAGTTGAAGAAGACGACGTGCTCCATGCACGGGCAGCAGTTAGGCGGAGCAACGTGATACTTGGCCGTCGACGAGGGGTTGTTGACGGTGCCTGGTCTGACAAGCAGTTCTGAGTGGCCGTAAACTGTGTCATCGCCTCACATGCCCAGACTATATGGCAGTTTGGGGTGTCCTCGTAAAGTGTGCGCTTTGGCACCTTCTGGAGCAACCTGTGCCTTCATGTTCCACGAGTGGATAGACTGTTAGAGAGTTCGTGGTATTCAGACAATTCAACTTCGTTGTATTTTCTGCTTCCTCGGTGCAATTGGAGATTTTCTGTTTGGTGTTCGTGCTTGCGTGGGACAATCTATGTCACTAATGGCTGTTCTTTCACATGAGGGAAACAGTGTATGTATGTTTGGCTGTACCCTTGAGGGGTGCTGAAACATTAAAACAGACCAGTGTTGGTTGAGCTCAACTGATATAAGTGCCTTGAGAAGCTCGATCGTTGGAAATCCTGTTTAGGAACTTCTAGCACCGGATATTCTACCATTATTAAATTGTTGTTTAGACATAAGTAAATTTAAGTGTGTAAATCCTTGGACTCTTGGGCCATCATGGAGCATTAAGGCCAACTAGTATTGTGGTTATTTAATATAAGTATATCTTGGGGGAATTTTAAGTAACCGATTGGTAATTAAGCTTATTACATGATATAGTGTGGAAATCTTATGTTTGAAGTTGTTGATATTGTTGTGTAAAGTTGTATTGTATTTGGTATTTATTGTAATAAACAAGACTGAGACAATTGTAACCATGCGCCCACATGCTTGCCAACCTAACTACCACCTCATATGGTAGAATGGAAATTATTGTACAAAGACATGGAATGTAAATATCTAGATATATCATTTGATAATAATCTCATTTGGTCGAGAAACATTTGGAAGGTGACATACAATTTACTACTGTGGTAAGGTTTTAAGGAATTGTGCTATTGAGGATAATTAGGGATGTAACAGGCATGTGAGGGAACATGTGAATAAAACCTCGATCTTACCCTAGCTTCATATGTTTGGATGGTAAGGATTCACATAATATGTATTAAATCCAGAATTCTGAGAGATTGTAAAGGAGGGTATTTAGATTTCTATCCAGAAATTAACGTACAACACACTCAGTTATTGAAACAGAAAAGGAGATGGGTTTGCAGTAATTCGAACAGAGGGATGCAGGTAATGAAAAGATTCATCTACATTTCAAACCTTAAAGCCCATCACATATACTAGTCTAATAAACTGAAGTAATACAATGTAAGCTTCCACGGTTGGTATTAACTTCACTCATAATTCCCGGGCTGAAAGGCTGAAAGTGTTTCTTCCGTTTATTAGTTAGATTATACATCGTATTGGAAAAATGCTGAACAAATATGGGGTGGAAACTATTTTCAGACCAACCAGGAAAATTAAAGAATACTTAAGATGTGCAAAAGATGCACAACATACTTGGGATAGACTGGGCATCTATAAAATTCCTTGTAGTTGTGGACAAGTGTACATCGGCACTACAAAAAGAAGTGTTAACATTTGTCTGAGTGAACATAAGAGAAATTGCCTCCTGGGACATATACAGAAATCGGCCGTAGCTGAACATGTTTACCAAGAGGGCGACCATGAAATTAAATTTAACGAGACCAGTGTTTTATCAAAAACTTCTCACTACTATGCTCGTACATATAGAGAAGCCATTGAAATTTATAAACATCGCAATAATTTTAATAGAAAAGAGGAAGGTGTTAAATTAGACACAATTTGGACTTTAACATTGCATCAGCATGTTAACAATCGATTAGCCTCTATCAATAAGGTTGGTATTACCAGAGATAGCCGCTCAGCTGAAGTCACGTGACAGAATGTGGCGCCCTCTACACCGGCCATATATACGGCGCTCCTTCATGCCCTCATTGCAGTTACCACTTCGCCTCCGGGGATGTCTTCCGCAGTTGAAGACGAAACGTCAGGGGAAGGTTTTACTTATCGACTACGGCCTTTCAGCCTGGAAATTATGAGTGAAGAAACTGAAGTTAATCTGCTATATTTAGGGCTTTTAATTTAATTATCAGTAGGAAACACATACAATCGCCTATCCTCCTTCTGTAAAAGGCATTTATGGTAGAAAGTATTCTTGGTTACTTTCTTGATTTTATGGGTATCGAAACATGATACTGTAAGGGACTAATTCATCATCCCATATGTATCACTTCTTTCTTAGAGTATGATGCATGTATTAACAGATTTAATCTTACAGTATTTCGTTTAATGCTTGAACCATGTAATAGTTTTCAAGATAAAAAAGGATTGAATTTGAGGATCATTTTTGGAAGAACTGAATTCCAACTCTTTAAATTTTCAGGAACTCATGATTCTGGCAGTTGCACAATAACACGAACATCACCAGTTTCTCCTGATTCTGGAGATTTAGTGCAAAAGTTAGCAAAGATTTTTGGTAGGTTTTTCAGTCATTTTGTGTACAATTGGAGCGTCACTCAACACATGTCGATAGCTGAACAACTCAGTCATGGGATTAGGTAAGACCTAATATTATAATCTGTAAGAAATGCATGCTTTATTTTAAACTGCTTAAGCAATAAAAAAATTAGTAACTTGTATAATTAATTCCACTTCTACCATTTGCCATCCACTACAGTAAACTAAGTAAAGCAAAAAATTATTGCAGATCTGAATTCTTTGAAATCAGGACTCATATGCCCCTAACAGTAAAAACTCTTAAGCCATTAAAGACTTTGGTCATTAAATAAACTTTTAAATACTGTAAATTTGTATGATGATGGGCACATCTTCATTCACATTATTATCCTTAACCAATGTCTTATTTATGAACTTCTAAATATCTACAAGGATATCACAATAGTTATTATGCATACAGATGTACATTCAGCTTATGTATACCAATACCTCTCACCAATAGCCTTAAAACTTTCTCTGGTTCCTCAGAATAATTTTGCATGTAATAGGTTTAACAAGTCACTATGATCATAACCTTCCTTCTCAAACAACAAGCAGATGCAGTATTTGGAAGCAGCATATGTTCTAATCATTGAATTTTATAATGTTCCATCAGCATGTAGACAGGTGCACAAATTAACTGTGGGACATGAATAATCTGACAAAAATCAAAGGCAACTGGCACAGATGATCTTGTTTGAATTAATCAAGGATACTTTTCATTAGTCTTGAAATGCTTTAAAAATTATTCCTTCAAAAAATTCTCATTCCTTCTTTTTAATTCCAAACAAAAAATCAGTTTTCTTAGTCTCTTCTTTGTTACAGATCATGAAGTCACACTATAAACATGTACCTCGCTTCTTCTACTATCCAGTCACAGACGGTTTTATCAACTCCCAGGCACTATGCTGGTAAACTGCTGTTGCCTGCCATTATTCCAACACAATAATCAAATTTGTTTAATTTATAATCCTACAGAACAGCATGGATTCCTTCACCGTGTGAGGTTTCTTGTGATTGTTCTTGAAAATTCTTTCTATGTACATTTCTGTCCCTTTGAATCTCATACTTAAACACTTCCTCTTCCATTCTTCTTTACAGGACAAGCTATCATTACAATGAAATATTCAGGGATGTACAGCTGGATTGTGTGGTAAAAACATAATCTTTTCATGGCTAGCTCCACTGTCTTCCTCAAGTGGGAAACCATCTGTACTGGTCTGCAAATGTCATGTTTCTATAACACAATCTGGTGGTATACTTGTGAAAATGCACTGGGAATTCTCTGTTCTTACAAATTTATCATTAATATAGACATATTATCATTACTGTTGTTGCTGAAACATTGTGTTTCATTGTGTCACCTTTTGAATCCTTGTGGTCACAGTAAAGGGTTCTTTATTTTGATTCCTTACTTTTACTCATATTCACATTTTTTAAAGTTTTCTTTTTAGAAAATCTTCTTTGTTCCTATTTCATCATTTTTCATAGCATTTCATTTCTTTCATTGTTACCTATAATTGTAGAGAGTTATTTATTTTCTCATTCATCAGCTCCATTATTAACATTACCATTTGTGGCCTTCTGTTAGGTACTAGCTTCTCTTCCATTATCATTTAGACCATATTCTGTTCTCAGATTGCTACCCAAAAAATTCTATATCTGTTGTGATCCAAAATATATCCATTTCAAATTCGTTATCATGTTTTCGTATCGTATGTTCTGGAGAAAATGATAAGCAATGCTATAGTAATAAAATGACACTAATGAACAAATTATAACTGGAAGTATGAAAAAAGAACAAAAACAACCAGTACTAATAGCAGAATCATGCAGATTCACATGAAGTAGTGGATCTAAGAACATTGGAACTTTGGGTCTGAGCTCTTTACAGGCAGAACAACACGGTGTGTGTTGGGTGAGATGCAGGGAATTAGTTTCCTCTGTCCTTATTTAGATTTCCTAATTAACACCTCCATTTAAATGATAGTACCTAGTAAGACATTGATGGTAAGTACCTGTTCAAGGGCAGACGTCATAACCTCAATGATAAACAGAACAATTACCATGTGTAAAAAACAAACACCAACTAAGCAGCACTTGTTATCTTCACATCTAGCAATATTTCATCTTGTGATTTGTTTAGTACTTTTTTAGGCACAAAATTACACAAGCTCTTAATCTGACTAAGGGCAATATATGTTTGTGCCTTTTATTATTATTTTTCCAATATCAATTACAGCTTTATTGGTTTTTTGCATTTGGCACTGTGTGTATAATAGGATTAAAACATGAAAGAATGGTGATTGATTACAGAAGGACTTGGACAGAAAATCTAGTTTGATAAATTGACATGGAATAATGATAAGTGCCAAAAGGAGTCAGCTTATTAATTACAATGATAATAAATACAGGTTTTTGTGAGGATGTACACTGTATTGGGAATTGCATGTTAAAGCCATAATATGTAAATATATTGGCATATCATTTTTTTAATAATCACAGTGGGGCAGGGCACATTGGGTAAGTGATAGAAAGATTTTGCAGTCATGCACTTATTAGGTAGAGTAATCAGAAAAGGTACCTGGGAAGTGAAGCAACTGGAATAAAAAAACATAGTTCAGGCTGTTACTCAGGTTTAGTTGGATGGTGAGGGATTCACTTTATGGGAATTGAATAATATTTTCCCCCATTCTTCTCTTTCTCCCTCACTTTTTGCTTACAGCATAAAGCTTCATTGAGGTTATTAGGGACATGAGAGGATTGGGGGCAAGGGGCATAAAGGAATTTAGGCAAGAGCCATTTGAAGGAAACATCCCACAATTTGCTTGGAATGATTTTAGGAAACCATGGGAAACTGAAATCAGTATGGCCAGATGGGAATTCGAATGTGCATCCTTCCAAATGCAAGGCCCAAGCATTGCTACACACCTACTAGGCTCAGCAAATAAAATACAGCAGTTGGAGAGTATGCAAAAAATTATAGTTAGATTTGTTTGTGGAGATTATCACATTGCTGAGTTAGTAACTGTTGGATAATGGAAACAAAGATAGTGCCATGAGGCACTGAAAATAAGATAGGATAGGGGGGGAAAAACAGATACCCGTCACTTACCACAGATGAAGGCTCTCCTGCCTTTTGGCGGGTTGAGATGTGACCACATCTTTCCTCCTGCCATATGTCTCACCTCTCACATGATTAAGACTCATGTTGAAATATTGTGCAATCTGTTTGTTTTTGTGTTTTTACGTGTTCGTCTCGCCCTCCTGCCTTCATTTGTGGTAAGTGACGCGTAACTGTTTTTCCCCCCCTATCCTATCTTATTTTGAGTTAGTAACTGATATGATTAAGGAGCTGGGTTGAGAACAATAGGAACACAAGAAGCTAGTGAAAATAGTTTCGAATGTAAATCAGACTTCATTGACAGTAAAGGATGAGTAGATATTGGTCAAACAGTCAGTAGTTGTATGTGTGACAATGACCATTAGTGAATGGGAAAGATTTTTTTGTGAGATATTAGAGTGGATTTAATTATCAATGGATATGTTGAACAGTTAATCTCAAACAGTGAAAAAAGTGAAGATAAGGATTTTTATAATGCAAAAGTACATGTGTAGAGAAATTTTCCAGCACAATAATGACCATAATTGCAATACTTACAAACAAGATTTACAATAAACAATTTAAGTTTGGAATACTTAAGCTTAGAAAGGAAATAGTGTTAAAATAAGCCCTTATATTTTTAGTAGAACAATTATCTGTGAAAATGCTTCCATCAGAAAACTGTTGCAATAGTTTAGTGGAAAACTCAGTAAAGACAAAGATAAAAGAAAAGCAGCTAATCTACTAAAAATGGAAAAAAAACTAATAAAAATACTTTGAAATATCACACAAGAAGCGACTTACATAAGCAATAATAATATTAATAATTTTTAATGAAACATTCCTCTCAAGAGATTGTATTATTTTGTTCACTGTAATGTTATTATTGATAAGGAAATATAAATTAGACCCATAACTTGCCATGATTGAAGGATAAAGGAGTTCTGACTGAAAAAAAAAAAAAAAAAAAAAAAAAAAAAAAAAAAAAAAAAAAAAAAAAAAAAAAAAAAAAAAAAAAAACACTACACAAACAGAAAATAGAATGTTTTGGACTACATTGTGTTGTTTGCTTGTATAGTGTTTGTTGTTACTGCATCCCTCCTTCCTTTAAATTTGGCAAGTGATTAGTCTACTTTAGCTTTTCATATTATTATTGCCTCACAGCTTTTCTTCCTGCTCCAGTGTTATTTATAATGTTATCTTATTTTTCAATTTAATTGTGAAGGAGTGAACATTCTGAAGGGGTTTTTCCTTCACATCTATTTTTCCTCTTTCTTGTGTGTGTGTGTTTTTAAATCCTTCCATCCACCTACTTTTGCCCATTTTGAGTTTTATTTTTAAATGTTTTAAACTTTATTGGAAAATTATTTATCACTTCCATTGGTAGTTTGTTCCATTCCCTGATACCCTTACATGGCTGTTCATAGGTAGCGACTGTGGAATTGCAGCATCCCCTGTACTTTGTAACATAACAAGCGTCTGCGCCATGTAATATCTGTAGCAGACGCCATCTGTTAATAATATATTATCTTTGAGTAGCAAGGAGTCTGTCTTTGACCTCCGTCAGAGAAGATCTCACGGAGTAACATTTTTTGGTCGAACAGTTGAAAGTGTGGCGGACTTGAAAATGTGTATTATGTAGACGTGTAACGAGTGGAACTCTTGAATCCCACGAACTTGTGACCTCGGAGAAGTTCGATTCCTTATCTTAATTCGGTGGTGGTATTTTCCGTGGGGTTGTAGTAGCAAAATTCAATGATTAGAATAAAGTTTTGTTTGTAGAAGTTATTCATAAACTGTGGAACTAAATTAATTTGATTAACCCGGCGGTAGAATAATACCGCGACCTGGCGACCGCGGCAAAAGAACCTTTTTATTTTATTAATAAGCGTGTACGTGTTCTGTAAGTGACTGAGTAATTTTAAAATCAGTATTCGACAGCTAGCTGTCATAGAGCTAGTTAGCTTGCAACTTCCACTCAAAATTATCGATAGTGATCATTACAAAGAATTTTCATCTAATTCTCTAATTGTTATGCAAACATAAAATTAATAATTAAACATCATGCTAGTAAATCATCCCATCGTTCACAAATCTTATATATATATAAAAATAGACGTGTTTTTTCCTATATTTCACTTTTCAGCCACCACTACCTAGCACAGATCACTGATGTTTGTGGGTGGAAGTAGCATGGAGTTTCCTGTCGTGCACAACGTTGGCCGAATGCCGATAGCTGTGGGGATGTGGGAGATATAATGATTAAAGTTGGTCAGTGCAGGGCGTTTTCATATTTCGACCAAAAATTCATATCTCCGTATACTTCTCTTTCCTGCCACAACTACATAACATAGACTTATGGTGTTTGTGTGTGGTAGTAGAATCGTCTCTCCTCTCATGCACTATGGTTGTTAGATGTCGGTAGCTATAGGGATGTGGGAGATATGGGGGTTGAAAGTGGTCGACCTGTGGCAATTTCATACTTCTGTCAAAGACAAAAGTGTCATGGTGTATCACTTTTCAGCGAAAACTATAGATCACAGATAACTGGCGTTTGTGTGTAGTAGTAGCACAGAGTCACCTTTCGATCACAACAGCGGCCGAATTTCAGAAACTGTGGTACTGTGGTAGATATGGTGGTTGTTAGTGGCCGACCAAGTATATTTTCGTATTTCGACTGTCTCCGCATATGTCACTTTTCTGCCACAACTACATAGCATAGAGCATTGGTGTTTGTGTTTGGTAGTAGAATCGTATCTCATGTAGTGCACTATGGTTGTTAGATGTCGGTAGCTATGGGGGTGTGGGAGAAATGGGGGTTGAAAGTGGTCGACCTGTGGCAGTTTCATACTTCTGCCAAAGACAAAAGTGTCATGGTGTATCACTTTTCAGCGAAAACTATAGATCACAGATAACTGGCGTTTGTGTGTAGTAGTAGCACAGAGTCACCTTTCGATCACAACAGCGGCCGAATTTCAGAAACTGTGGTACTGTGGTAGATATGGTGGTTGTAAGTGGCCGACCAAGGATATTTTCGCATTTCGACTGTCTCCGCATACGTCACTTTTCTGCCACAACTACATAGCATAGAGCATTGGTGTTTGTGTTTAGGTAGTAGAATCGTATCTCATGTAGTGCACTATGGTTGTTAGATGTCGGTAGCTATGGGGGTGTGGGAGATATGGGGGTTGAGAATGATCGACCTGTGGCAATTTCATACATTCTGCCAAAGACAAAAGTGTCATGGTGTATCACTTTTCAGCGAAAACTATAGATCACAGATAACTGGAGTTTGTGTGTAGTAGTAGCACAGAGTCACCTTTCGATCACAACAGCGGCCGAATTTCAGAAACTGTGGTACTGTGGTAGATATGGTGGTTGTAAGTGGCCGACCACGGATATTTTCGCATTTCGACTGTCTCCGCATATGTCACTTTTCTGCCACAACTACATAGCATACAGCATTGGTGTTTGTGTTTGGTAGTAGAATCGTATCTCATGTAGTGCACTATGGTTGTTAGATAGTCGGTAAGCTATGGGGGTGTGGGAGAAATGGGGGTTGAAAGTGGTCGACCTGTGGCAGTTTCATACTTCTGCCAAAGACAAAAGTGTCATGGTGTATCACTTTTCAGCGAAAACTATAGATCACAGATAACTGGCGTTTGTGTGTAGTAGTAACACAGAGTCACCTTTCGTTCACAACAGCGGCCGAATTTCAGAAACTGTGGTACTGTGGTAGATATGGTGGTTGTAATTGGCCAACCAAGGATATTTTCGCATTTCGACTGTCTCCGCATATGTCACTTTTCTGCCACAACTACATAGCATAGAGCATTGGTGTTTGTGTTTGGTAGTAGAATCGTATCTCATGTAGTGCACTATGGTTGTTAGATGTCGGTAGCTATGGGGGTGTGTGAGGTATGGGGGTTGAGAAGTGATCGACCTGTGGCAATTTCATACTTCTGCCAAAGACAAAAGTGTCATGGTGTATCACTTTTCAGCGAAAACTATAGATCACAGATAACTGGAGTTTGTGGGTAGTAGTAGCACAGAGTCACCTTTCGATCACAACAGCGGCCGAATTTCAGAAACTGTGGTACTGTGGTAGATATGGTGGTTGTTAGTGGCCGACCAAGGATATTTTCGTATTTCGACTGTCTCCGCATATGTCACTTTTCTGCCACAACTACATAGCATTGAGCATTGGTGTTTGTGTTTGGTAGTAGAATCGTATCTCATGTAGTGCACTATGGTTGTTAGATGTCGGTAGCTATGGGGGTGTGTGAGATATGGGGGTTGAGAAGTGATCGATCTGTGGCAATTTCATACTTCTGCCAAAGACAAAAGTGTCATGGTGTATCACTTTTCAGCGATAACTATAGATCACAGATAACTGGAGTTTGTGTATAGTAGTAGCACAGAGTCTCCTTTCGATCACAACAGCGGCCGAATTTCAGAAACTGTGATACTGTGGTAGATATGGTGGTTGTAAGCGGCCGACCAATGATATTTTCGTATTTCGACGAAAGGCATGTGTCTACGCAGATTTCACTTTTCTACCACGACTACATGGCATAGAGCATTGGTGTTTATGTGTGGTAGTAGAATCGTGTCTTTTGTCGTGCACTATGATTGTTAGATGTCTGTAGCTATGGGGGTGTGGAAAATATGGGGGATGAAAATGGTCGACCTGCGGCAATTTCATATTTCTGCCAAAGACGCATGTGTGACGGTGTATCACTTTTAAGTGAAAACTATCAATCGCAGATCACTGGCGTTTGTGTGTGGTAGTAACACAGTCTCCCATCGATCACAACGTTGGCTGAAATTCGGTAACTGTGGGTGTGTGTGAGATATGGTGTTTGAAATTGGTCGATCATGAATATTTTCGTGTTTCATCCAAAGACTTGTGTGTATACGTAAATTTTACTTTGCTGCCGGAACTACACCGCGCGGAGGACTGGTGTTTGTGTGTGGTAATAGTATCGAGTCTCACATCGTACACTAGGGTGGTTAGATGTCTATAGCTGTCAATATGAATTCTTTACAATCACGAACGAAGTCGTGGGTACCAGCTAGTAATAATAATAAACCAAAAACTACAAAACCCACTATAGAACTGTTGTTTTCCCAGGTCAGCGACATGGAAATTTCCGACTCTAAATTGTGTGTATGTTTGAGTGTTTATAACAAAATTATGTCATTGGCTTGTGAAAATTACCTTCCACGTTAAGGAATTTTTGAGGTTTTTTTGTTTTTTTTATTATTATTCGTGACCAAGCAGATCATTATTAGCATGTGATTTATGATTAAATTTATATTTCTGTTACAATGAAAAATTAAAAAATTCTGAAGTAAGAAAGCAAAATAGTAGAGGCTTTTAAAGCACAATTTTTTACCGAGCAAATGTGTTTTGAACCTTTTGTGTAGTGCATGTGACATGTTATATAGTACATTATCCTTTCTAAATCATGTCAGATGGGCAATTTTTCTAATATGGTATTTTTAGATACACACACACACACAATAGCATTCTATTCCATTAATTAGATAAATAAAATATTTTGTTTGTTAGGAATATAAGTCTGCTGTAGAAACGAGAGGTTCGGCTTTCGTAAAGGCATTGTCTCTTTGCATAATGACATATAAAATTTAATTTTTTGGATTCGTTATATTTATATATTTGGTGACATCTTGCAACAATCTAAACAACAATTACGCTCCAAAGAAGGTATATATGATCGCTGATTCACATTTAATTTTTGTTAAAACTCATAAAAAGGTTTATATAATTTTAATTGAATGAAATGGGGTGAACCAGTAGGCTTAATTTTATTTTGATATAAAAATGGAATGGCATAAATTTGTATCAAGTCACATCCATTCATATGAATATACTTATCCATCACTCTTAGATGATTATCATGGCATTAGCTATTTTGTTTATTATAGAAGAGTGGAGATTTTCTCAGCATTGTATATAAATGAAATTTTCTTGGAAAATTAGCCAAGTGTGTATGTTTGTATAACACGACGCTTTGGTGGTCATATTCTCTGCCGACATTGTCAAGTCAAGCGTCGTGTTATACAAATGTACCCACTCGGTTAGTTTCCCGAGAAAATTTCAGCTATTTTGTTTATTTTTCTCTTTATATTTTACACAAATGTTTTATCATGGAATCCATTCTATAGGAATAAATACTGTGTCTGTAAGTGTGCTTAAACAGTTTCAATTTTCTCTGTGAGAAAGTTATGTTTAAGAAAAGAGTATTCAAGTACAAATAGAAACAGTTGATAGTAACGCTTATTTCTTTCACTTTTATATGCACATGAGCTAAATTTTATAATAAGCAAGTATTACATGGAACAAAACAAACAGTTTCCTGTAAGATTTTAGGCATTCCAGTTTTCTTCTCAAGTAACATAAGGACGTCATCATACCACATATTAGGTGTCTCATCATTTAATTATATATGAAGCAATTAGTCCACGATACAGTTCCAATTTAACTTGTTTTTATTTTCATAAGTACATCAAACTTCAAAGATACTGATCACATGTATACAAACTCCAGCGATTACATTCAATACTTCTTCCAAACACAATACTACCATGGAGGAAGGAAATATATCGAGGAGAAGTGACGTTAAATCAGTGAAGCAGGCTCTAAACTCTCCCGCATGGTGGCAGCAGCGGTATTGTAACCCAAACAAATGCCGAGTTCACACTGTGTCTGATGTTCTGATTATTTCATTTTGTAATGTGCATAAGTGTTTTATAATGCCATCTTGTGTTGCATACGGTTGCACAAATAGGCAAGAGAGGAAAGAACCTGGAATATAATTTCATAGGTAAGTTGTATTCTAATAATTGTTGTTGAAGTGGTCAGTGGGAATTGTAAACTGTGGCGCATGTCTATAAATATTTAGTCATAGCTCTCAATGGGATGACTTTGTTTTCAAATTTTTGTTGGTGTAGTGTAGAAAATCAGCATACCTTGCTATTTTGTACATAATAGACTAGCATCACTTTTTAACGTGTGTTGAAAATGAGATTTAAAGGGGGGGTGTTTTACATCGCGGTTCAGTTAATTTAGTATTGCGCTTTCCTTCGTCACGTTGTAGTTTATACTGTATGATGAAATTAAATGTGTTAAATTATGCTATGCAATCTAGGAATCTTGATGAAGCAAACGATGTTACCGCAAATACAGTTTGCGATTCAAATTCGCGTGTGTGGGTATGTCTACATAGTTTGATTCTATAACGGCAATTTAATAGAGATTGTGGTTAGGTCTAAATGCAATCTGTACCAGAATGGTTTTGTTGTTCCGTAAGGGACAAAGAATTTATCTATTACTGTTAGTAATTTCATAAGAACCAAGTTAGTGACAAAACGTGTATAGCGAGGGAAACTACTTCCACTTCCAGCTATTCCCAATTTAGCTTACGATGTATGGTAACAAAATAACTATTTTTATTCTGGTCTAGGCCTCATTTCAACCTAACCACAAGTGGTAGTAAAAACAACTGAAATATCCATTCTGCATGTCCACCATGTAATTCATTGTGGCTTTGGCAGAATTAATTTTTACTCCAGGTCGCATATCAACCCAATCCCAGTATATACCGAAAACTAAGCAAGATATCGAAAAAGTTTATTTTTTATTTTCGATTTGTCTCATCGTGTTATATAAGAATCGATCATTAATTTGACTTTTGCAAAATTTTTCTTCTGCATTTCAACTCAAGACACCTCACTTTTGATACAGTATATCTCGAGAACTAGGCGAGATATCGAAAATTTGGTTTAATTCTAGATGGGGATACCGCTGCCTCGCGACTGTTAACGTGACGTCACGTTCACGTGCAGTCATCTGCGTAAAATGCGTGTTATTACTTGTCGAAGTTAACAGCAGATAATTTATTATTGAAATGCGAGCTTCACCTGAAACGTTGAACATCCGGTTGTGTTATTGGACATCTGCGGCCGCTTACCAGCGGCCGCCTGCCTCTGATCTACCTTTGGGATATCAGTTTATGTTGATATTGTATAGCTTTAAATTATTGTGACCGAGCGTAGAATTAAACCGAAAATTTTTATTTTTTATTTCTCTCATCTTTTTAAATTAGAATGCGTCATCAAATTTGACTTTGACCAATTTTTTCTTCTGAATTTCAACCAAAACCGTTTCACATTTGAGACAGAATATCTCGAAAACTAAGCATGATATCAAAAACATTTATTCATTTTTTATTTGTCTCATTGAGTTACATAATAATCCATCTCCAGATTGCAACGTTACATTAATCCTAGAGTCCCCGTGATGTTTTTGTACATATACGCCGTGTCTGTATGGGTTAGGCCATGCCTCCCTACTCCCCCCACTCCTCCTCCGCCCGGCTTCACTTCATTGCGTGGTGAAGGTCTCTTGCGTCGTCTCCATATAGTTCCTTCCTCCATGAATACTACCACACACACACAGACTCCAGAGATTACATTCAATACTTCTTCGAAATACAATACTATCACGCACACTCACAGTACACATCATATGGTACACATAAAACCATGGAGGAATTCCTTCCTCCATGCATAAAACTGTTCGTTCAAAACTGTCTTTGCCGACGTAAACTGTATCCATGATCTTTGTCAGTAAAACTGTCTCTGAGTCTCTGCCACTCGCTTTATATAAGTTTCATTCAAAGTTCTAGAACATTACATAGGTTTCCGACAGATATTTCTCGAACTTTAATAATACTTAAACAATTAAAAACATATTAAAACCAATCAAAATTAATACATAATCATTTAAAATTATTACAAAATGGTCAGAAACGAAAATTAAAGATATTTAAACACACAATTATCCACATGAATCATTTTAAACTGTAGTAAATCATCCTTTAAACAATGTAGCTCACCTTAATACTTGAAATTACAAACATTTAAGTAATTCTCTTGCATAGGTCAGTCCTTAAACGTATTAAATAGGATTTACATAATTTCTTTTTATAAAACAAAGTCCATTTACACCGATTTACAGTAAATTGCAAGACAAATATACAAAATTATATTCAATCAAACTCTAGCTTGCTACAAATGCTTCATAAAATACAATTCCATTTAAAGAGTAGGTTTGAGGGCTGTTACACACTTCTGTCCTTTACAAGGTAGAATTTTAACATACAGACTATAAATATAATTCATTAAAATTTGCAGCCTTTAAAAAACTGCCTTATTGAAATTCAGTCAACACAACTGCAGATGTATCCATTGTAGAAGTTTCTGAAATTTTATGTTTAGGTTACATTTCATTCAATAGATTATTTCAGTTTTGAGAGAGGGAGAGTGTGTGTGGTGTATCATAGCTCAGTGGAGGTAGCTATAAATGACAACAAAGTGATTAGCGGGCATGTTATGTACTGGCCAAAATGGTTACTTGTTAGTATCTGAAATGAATTTTAACTGCAATAGATTTCCAAAAGATTTGCTTAAATTGATTGAAACTGTTTTCTTCACTTTATTTGATCAAAACTAAACTCAAGTGGTTCCTGATGCATTTGTCATTAGCAGCGACGGATCTAAAAAATTTCTGAGCCGGGGAAAAAAAATGAGAATGCCGCCCCTTCAAACATGATTTTGTCCCCCTTCCCCTTGTAGGTCTGACTGTGGTCATTGGTGATTGAAAGGTGAAATTGTTGGATGGCTATTATCTACAAGGAGTGTCAACTCTGATCGACTTTTCCTGAAAAGATTATTAGGTTCCTGATACCAGCATTTAACTTCAAATTACAATAAATACAGTGAAACTTATTTTCTTGTGGAATTTCTTTCTCAATTGAATCCATTATTGCTGTTGTTCCTTACAGTAACTAACCTATTTAGCAAAGTGCTCAAAGTGGCTGGCAGCTGTTTTATGTGGAAAGAACTATGCATTGAAAGTACAGTACTTACTATATTTAAGTGTTTCAGGAATTATATATCCATGTTCAACAGAATGTATAATATGGGTACAATGGAACCTCACTGCTATCACAATATAAATTCACAGAAGCAACCACACCCTCCTTTATATAACAGCATCCCCGAGTCCCGTAAACTGCTGAGCCATTGTCAGTGTGGATTCAGGAAGTTCCATTCTACCACAGATAACCTGATCCTACTGGAAGCGGCAATACAGGATGTTTTCATCTGCAGCCAACACCTTATGTTTTTTTTTATTTTATTTATTTTTTTAACATAGAAAAGGCATACGATACTACCTGGTGGCAAGTTATTTTAAAACAGTTATATAAATGGGCTTTCAGGGGAAATCTTCCCCGTTTTTTTAAAATCATTATTATCTCAATGTTGCTTCCGGTGCCGAGTAGGTAGAGAAGTGTCAGACCATTTTATTCAGGAAAATGGTGTTCCTCAAGTTTCAGTTTTAAGTGTGACTCTGTTCAACATAGCTATTAATAGCAATTCAACTATTATAAGGAGGTCCATCTGTTACTCCTAATATGTTGTGCATCGATTAGCCTGAGAAGTGCAAAGCGGCAGCTGCAACTCACGTTGAACAGGCTGGATGAATGGTCAGTACATACTGGTTTCCGTTTCTCTGTGGAGAATACCCGATGTGTAATTTTTTTGCCGCAGTAGAAGTCTTTTAGCAGATCCTCATCTCACCTTAAGGAACTCTGTTTTAGATTTTAGGGAAATTGTTCGATTTCTGGGTCTCATTTTAGACAGTAGACTTGCTTCATTGCCACATCTTAAAGACGTTAAAGCCAGTGCCCTAAAAGCCCTCAACGTTTTAAAATGTCTGTGTGGCAGGGTGTGGGGAGTTGACTGCTCCTGCCTGCTACAGTTTTATAGAGCCTTTGTATGGTAGTGGTTGGAACACAGTTGGATTTTATACAGTTTGGCACTGGAGAGCTATCTTCATATACTGGAGTGTCCACCATGCAGGAATTTGTCTCGCCACAGGTGCACACCACACCAGTCCAATACCGAGTATTTGTGTTGAGTCTGGCGCACAGCTTTCCATCCGTCGGTGTCTCCTTATGGTGCAACACTATATACATATTGCCGCAACTCCTGGCAGTCCCTTGTTCGATGTAGTAATTCATCCCACCTTTGAACGGCGTTACACCAACCGCCAAAGAACAACCAAATTGTTCAGCTACTGTACAATGGCTATTTTAGAGAAATATGGGTTTCATATGCCCTCTTTTCATCACCAGGGTTGGAGTAAATCTCCTCCCTGGCTTTTAAAGAGGCCCTGAACAATTTTAGACCTGTCACAGTACAACAAGCTGTGTACCGCTAACAATGTTTTTACCAAAATTTTTAAAGATATTTTAAATCAGTTTCACGATTTCACCCCGGAATATACGGATGGGTCTAAGAAGGCTAACGGAGTAGGTTCTTCTGTTTTGTTCCCTCAAGCAACTTACAGATTCAAGTTAGCATGTGCAACGTATACACTGCAGAGTGTTATGCTTTGTAAAAGTCACTCCAACATATGAAAGTAAGTCGTGGAATGAAGTACATCATATGCTGTGATTCCCTCTGCTGTATTCAGGCAGTAGTAAACATATACCCAGCAAACCATTTGGTCTAGGACATCCAGGACGCCCTCCTGTCCCTCCAATCCTGTGGGAAGTAGGTTTTATTCTTCTGGGTACCCGGCCATGTGGGAATCAGAGCGAATGAGGCAGCAGATGAAGCTGCCAAGATAGCCTTCAACAAGTTCCAAACAGACTTTGCTCCAGTCCCAAGGTCAGACCTTGCCTCGGTGGTGAAGAGAATTGTTTTTGAGATATGGCAGGGCAGTGGCTGGAAGTCAAGCATAATAAGATCCGGTTGGTCAAACTGACCATTCAGCAGTGGAGCAGCTCCTTCCAGCGGGCAAGCAGGGATGAGGTTCTCCTTACTCACCTCCGTAGAGGGCACTGTCCTCTGACGCACAGCTTTCTTCTCCAATGGGAAGACACACTGGAATGTGATCCTCTTGGCGTACCTTTGACGGTGCGCCACATTTTAACTGACTGCGTGTTATTTTTAGATTTAATGGCAGACGTTGGTTTAGCTAATGATCTTCCATTATTTTAGACAATGTTAGTGGCAATGTGGGAAAGGTTTTAAAATTGTGTGTCTTAGCTGGTCTTGTCCCAAAAATTTTGGGCAGACCGGCATAGGTTTTCAGATGGATTGGAGACCCCTCTACTGTCTCCCATCCTTATATGTTGTGATTGTTTTAATTTTTAGCCTTGTGCTTTTTAATCTGGTAAGGCTATTTATAGGTCTACCAGACACAGCAATTTTTTTTGGATTTTAGCGGCCTATTTACAGCCAACATTTTAGTATTTTTGTTTTATCCTATTTCACTGTCTGTGTGGCCGACCTCTTTACAGTCGGCCACACAGATGGTAATTACGCTAATTTTTAAACCACATTACCATGTCAGTCATTGTTAGGGCACTAATGACCCCACTGTTGACATGCCCTTAAAAGCCAAAAACAACAACGAAGCAGTTTCCTTTTATGTCCTTCTCTTATATTGATTTCTGCCTCTCCCTTATGATTATATGTTGTACTAAATTGATCAGCTCAGGTGAGAGTCCATCACTTTGTGAGATTCCTGTATTAATTTTGAATGTTTCAGAAATTTCACCATGGAACTTAACTTTTCTGGTCGTGTGGTAAGAGTATGTTTAATCTAGTTTCTAATGTTTTTATCTACCCCTTGTTCTTTTTACTTAAAGAAAAGTGTTAGTCTGTTTGTTAAATTATATGCTTTTTGAAACTGGCAAGATGATGAATCTCTTTGAGATTTTGTGTTGCTTTAATTCTGAGCATTGTTTTCAGATTGAAGTCTATTCTTTGGCTTGGTTCTCACTCCCACCTTTCCGCTGCATGTTCTACTGGTTGTTTGTGTTTTTGATATTCCTATACCTTCCTGCCTTTACCTGGTTTCTCTCTCTCTCTTTCCTTTTTT
>JARYHS010008075.1:43460430-43690985 GCA_031002005.1 Vandiemenella viatica | reverse complement strand
CGTGCAGTAGTTACCTCATTCTAATGTTGATGTAGGTACAAAAAAACCAAAAAGTAAAACGCTCAATGTGAATCCATGTTTTTACACCGATCCTGCCTTCAGCTGTTGTAACTGATGGTTATTCTCCTATCTAAATGTGTAATTTTTATCATATAAAGTGAGATAACAGTATATACATATAACTGCCAGTGTTTCTACTTTTCCATAGCTATTGATAGTTTATTTAATATTATTTACCCCCACTACCTGCGTCTTGTTCTCATTGGCCAATGCATGAGGTGAGTTAGAATGTGTACACACCTCCCTTGCAAAATGGTTCACTTGTTCTGTGAATTAGATTTTATTATGAAATATTGTAAAATTATGTTTGAATTTATTTTTGTGTTCATTGTGGCACTTATGCCTTCATCTTTGGTGAGTATTCGAGTCTACCTTCTCTACCATTCGTTATATTAATTGCCTAAGAGCACTTTTCTCTATTGTGGCACTGGATAGGACATATGTTTGTAATTCACCAGTATGGATGATTGCATTGAGGAGCCACCACACTGGATGGAAAAGAGGTGCAACGGGACCAGGTTAGAAACCTGGACCCCTTCCTCCCCTTTTCCCCCTTTACTGGTGTTCTTGATTGCAGTTTTTAGGCAATTGCTGGGACGATGCCCAATTTATTTCACATAAACTATACATTTCAAAAAAAAAATACTCATATCATAGAAAACATAAAGCTACTTGAATGGCAGACACATGGCAATGCTTAAGCTTCCCCTATTGCTTCAAGAACTGATAGGACTATCCAATGGAAACATTGGACAAATTCTTCATTACAAGTCGTCATAAGAATTAAAGTTTTATGTGATCCAATAGGATCCGTTACCAATGATGTATATATCATGTCATTATCTTCTAATATATACCAGTTTTTAATATGATTCATCTACATACATACTCTGCAATTCACAAAATTGGGGTGGCAGAGGGTGCTCAGCACTAAAGCTATTCTCTTTGTAGTGCATTCCAATCCCGAATGGTACAAGGGAAAAAAGAATTCATCAGTGTGGCACCTTATTTCTCTAATCTTATCTTTCCTGTCATTCTGACTCAAATAGATTGGTGGACGAAGTATTTCACCACACTTGTAAGTGAAAGTGGTAGTACACATGTTTAACAATAAGTTTAAACAAAATGTGCATCGTCTATCTACCAGAGACTCCCAACCCATTCTACTAATCAGTTTTGTGATGCTTTCATAAGGACTGTAGGAAGCGGTCATGAATCTAGCAGCTCTTCTCTGTACTTTCTCAATATTGTCAATTATCCCCACCTCTAATGAACTTAGCCATCTTCAAGGCGTAAAGCAATAAGTAAAAAAAAAGGTCAATCAACCCCCTATGAAATGGATCCCAAATGCTACAACAGTAGTCCAAATGTGGATGCACAAGAGTTTTGTCCAGGTGAATGCCATGGCCGAATTCCTTCCCATTCCTTGTCCCCAGTCCCATCCCGCCTCTAATGACCTTAGTCGTCGACGAGGCGTAAAGCCGTAAAAAAAAAAGAGATTTGTACACTATCTCCTTTGTTTGTTCATAACAATTTTTCAAGATTCCACCTAGGAATCACAGCCTATAATTAGCTCTTCCTACCAATTTCATATTCCTTTGTACTGTTACTCCCAAATATTTCACAGAATCGACCATATCAATAACTAAACTGTTTACCTCGTATTTCTGAACAATCAGATTATTTTTGTTAGTTATGCTCATTGTCTTGCACTTTTTACAATTTAGTGTAAGTTGCCATTCAACACACCATGCCAAAATAACATCCAGATTGCGCTGAATTTCTAAGCAATCGGCCAAATTCCTTACTTCCCTATTAACAACCGCATCATCAGCAAACGATCTAAAAATGCTTTTAACTTTTTCTCCGAGATCGTTTATAAAAATTAAGAAAAGAAGTGGTCCTATTACACTTCCTTGAGGTACACCTGAAGTAACATCTAGATTAGAAGAACTTTCTCCTTCAGCAACGACATACTGTGATCGACCAATTAGAAAATCCTTTATCCATTCACAAATCTGATCTGATATACTGTACACTCGAAGCTTCACTAAAAGGCAGTTGTGTGGCACAGAGTCAAAGGATTTCTGAATTTTTTTAAAAAAATTGCGTCTACTTGTGAACCTGCATCAATAACTTTTATTACATCATGTGTAAATAGGGCCAGCTGTGATTCACATGATCTTTTCTTCTGAAATCTGTGTTGATTTGTTGTAAGCAAATTATTTTCATTTAGAAAGTTCATAACATTCGAGTGTATAATATGCTCCATAACTTTACTACAAACACATGTTATAGATATGGGACGGTATCACTTCAAGCATCTTTCTTGAAAATCAGAGATACTTGCGCAAATTTCCAGTCAGAAGGTACTTTTTTACTCTTCCATGGATTTGCTGAATATATCAGACAGAAATGGTCTGATTTCTGCTGCGTAATCTGAAAATACTCTTACTGGAATTACATCCGGGTCTGGTGCTTTCCCTCACATCATGACCTCTAATTGCTTTATGATACCTGTTGTATCCATTTGTAATGATTCCATCATCAACTTGACGTGAGAAAACGGGAATTGTAAGGGGACTAAGCTGATACCGGGGTACATATCAGCCTCGAACTCCTTAACTAGTAACTTGAACTTCCAAATAAATTTTGTCAAAATATAAAAATAAAGTTCCAACTGTGAAAATGTTAGACTGTGAATGCACCTTTGGAAATTAAATCAACTGCTAATTAAAATGGTTGTCACTCTCAATGATGTAACCTTCTGAGAGAAAAGGGTTCAGTATAAACTATGAAAGTAAAGTCACTTGTAAGATTTCACGATTAATTTATTCTGATATCAAAACACCAAAAGTTCACAATTACATTTGATTAGGTGATCGGATATTCATTTCAAAAGATTACAAGTTATGAATCACAGTACACAGACGGCACAAAACCCCTGAAAACCTTACGTTAATTATTCATTGTCCCGACCACATTTCACTACTTTGAAGGTTTTTCATAATGGCGGCCAACCGGCATGTTGGCATCGCAGTGATACCAACTGTTATTTTACGCTCCCAAGTGTCGCAGACTCAACACACATGAATTCCCAGGACAGACTGAGCCATTTTAGCTCGAAAGAGGCCTATATAATACAATCAAATCTTCCAAATCACGTGACATCCAGAATTTAGTGCACTCAACATACTTGCTGTAGGGCTTCAAATTTTAATATTATTTAGAGACAATTATTATAAACAACTTTCCCCCCCCCCCCTTAATGTTTTTCAAAAACTTGATGGTTTGACCGTAATTAATTTTACTGTTTACTGCATAGTGTCTCGACGTCACAGGTCACAAGGGGCCTGGTATGCAAGTGCCAGGTACGGGTTTGGGGAACCCGTGGTTCCCGAGCTGAAAACTTGTGAGCGCCGCAAGTTTCCCACACCGTAAACTCCTACCATGCTTCAATGACCACTGTAGGGCTTGGCGGTGGAACGTTGTGTGCCTAGGAGAATGGGGATCTTGGCTTCATCGCCCGGATGGTGAGGACGGAACAAACCTCTATAAAAAAAATCCTCAACTTAGAGGTCAGACACGTGCCGAGGAGGTGAATGGGTGATGAAGGAAATCACTCACTAGCGTGCAGCTTCAGGGTCACCTGCACTTCCCTGCTGCAGACTAATCTAAATACACCCAGTTCTAAGAAGCAAGTGAGGGTTGATAGCCCCCCCCCCCCCCCCCCGCTTCTGAAAGTAATTGTAACAGAAAATTTGTTCACTTGTGAATGCTTTTATAGTTATGCAAAGAGTGGAAGGAATTTTTGAAAAAGTTTCCCCATTTTATATTTCTAAGGGTTTGGAGGGTCTGGTAGGGAGTCTAAATTCTGTAAAAAAAGCTTAGGAACAGGACGCTGCTGCTGGAAACAACTTCCAGTAGGCAAACTACCCAACTCCTTAACTGTGAGAAGCTCGGGGAGTTTGCCGTTACGTGCGTACTCCACAAATCCCTGAATAGCAGCAAAGGCGTTGTCACCTGTAGGGATATATTGACATATCTCCGAGGAACTCGTTAAGGAGTGGAAAGATCAAAAAGTGGTCGAGGTACATCAGATAACACAAAGAATGAATGGCAGTCTTTAAAAAACTGCCACCTTCGTTCTGACGTTTGACACTCCAGTTCTACCAAAGAACATCAAAGCAGGTTACATTATCCTGAACATCCGTCCTTATGTTCCGTACCCGATGCACTGTTTCCAGTGTCAGCGGTTCTGACATACGACGGCGTCATGTAAAGGAAATCCAACCTGTGGTAAGTGCGGGAAGGGCGCACATGAGCCGGGTGTTAGTTGTACGCTCCGACAGGCTTGCGTCAACTGCTCGGGTTTGCACCCTGCCTGGAGCAGAAAGTGTCAAGTGTATCTCAGGGCCGGATTAAGACAGCGCGAGGCCCGTAGCAAATGTGAAGGAGAAGCCCTTCATTTTTGCCATCCGGGGTAAAATTATAGAGGTAAAAAAAAAAAAAAAAAAAAAAAAAAAAAAAAAAAAAAAAAAAAAAAAAAGTGGTCGCCATCTGGCCTACGTGCGTGGTTAATCTGGTACTGGTGTATCTTGAAGAACGCAAGATACAGGAGTTGGAAACCAGAGAGCGGATATCTTATGCAGAAGTGAAGAAGAAGGCCAAGACACTCGCCGCTCCAATTTTCGGAACTAGCTTTGCTAAGATGGCTTTAACTCCCATCAGGAAACAGAATGTTGCTACCCAGACAACCATTGCAGATATGAGCTCAAATACATCGTGCTCATGTCAGTGCAAATGCAGTGCAAAATCCACTAAGGTCGCAACATCTAAGACCGCGGACGTTGGTAACAACATGTCTGTGTCCTCGACCACAGCAGCAGCAGTGAAATAGGATCCACCAGCAGTGATAGCAAGGCTAAAGCCACCTTCAATACCACCACGTGCTGTTACCGTGGTAGCATTGCCAACTGCTACAAGTGTGATTGGAGGTGACCAGAAGATCCGTGGCCTAAAGTTTAGACGGATGGACCCAACTCAGTTTGTGAAATCTCCTCTTTGTCCCCTCCCAGACTACCAAGTAGTAGGGAGAAGAAGGGAAAAGGGGCGAAGAAGAAGAACAGGCAGGTGACAGAAGAGTCAACTGAGTCGGAGTCGTCTGTCTCTTTGGAGCCAGAAGAAATAGAATTGCTGGTGGATGAGCTTGGTCCTGTTCCTCAACAGGCAGTGACTGAAGATCCACCCGAACCGGGGCGGCTGAAACTAAACAGATAGGATGGCCTCTTTACAGCCACTCATCTATGTGCATTGTTTTAATTTTTTATATTGTTATAATTCCTGTCTCACTGGCCACTATACAGCCAGTGAGGCATGTAGTGTTTTTAATGCTTTTGTGAACCTGTTTGGCCCTTTACAGCCATCCAAGTGCTGTACAGTCTTTGGCCCTGGTGGCCCCTTTTTAAGCTAAGTCTTATTTTTGTGAATTGTTTTATTTGTTGTCTGTATGGCCGACCCCTTTACAGTCGACCTTGCAGATGGTGTTTTAGTATATTTTTTAGCTAAAGTATTGGCTGGTCATTGTTAGGGCGCTAATTGCTTATCTGTCGACATGCCCTAATGCCACAAAAACAACAACATTGAGGGTGATGAGTGGCCATTTTACAGCCTTATCATCCATGTACATAGTTTCTTTTTTTGTCATACTATTAGTTTTAAGCTTTTATATCTGGTTGGCCTCTTTACAGCCAACCGGACATGATTGTGAAGTTCTTATTTTTAATAACCCCTTTACAGAGAACTTTTTAGTATTTTATTTATATTCTCCGTCTGTGTGGCCGACCCCCATACAGTGGGCCGTACAGACGCTAATACTGTAAATTTTAAGCCACATTGCTTAGACGGATATTGTTTGGGCGCTAATGACCCTGTGGTTGATGCGCCCTTAAGCCCTCCCCCCCCCCAACAACAACAACAACAACAAGTGTATCCTTACATAGAAAACAGTTCCTATTTAGTCCTCCATATTCAAAATTCAAATTAAACAGAAATAAAAAAGGTTCTGAAAGTAAGGCTTGTCTTGACAAATAAATTTTAGCATGGTATTCCTCGGTATCGAATACGTCTTTTAAAAGTAATTTTATTCCATTACTGTGATTAGTTTAGCCGTAAAAAAATTATATAAGCTGGTAACGTGTGAATTTAGTTGCAGTATCTTTTAAAAATTCATATCAAAATTTATTTACTGTACAGAACTTCTCAAAAAGTTTAACACCATGTTCAGAAAGAATTTAAGTAGTAAGAACCATATCATTTAACATCTGAAATGCTTTAAATGTGTTCTATTTAATTTTTGAAAGTGCAGGTTGATTAAATACTTGTTTTTTCTTACTTTAAATATCTTGAAACCATATATTATGAGTTAAATATTGCAAAATTCTGTTTCTTCAGTTTAATTATTATTATAAATATTCTTCACTGTGACGAAAAGTGTTGAAAACTGATGATATGGTCTCGTAACAAAAATCGATTGTTTACAAGTTGAACTATTGAGGATTGCTATGATTTAGGTGAGTTTAAAGGTTACTTTTTCTCATTAACTGTCTATTTAAAGCTGTTATTACTTGTTGAGTTAGTTTTTAGATTTTAAATCGCCCTGTATTTGGCTATAAGCTGCAGTATCGGCTTCTATATGATTCCCATCACCCATATCCCGTAGTGACTAGGTGAAGAATTTAACAAATTCTGAGATGCTTACACGCCCCTGGAAGATTGAAGTTATTTGCTTGAAGAGAAAACGAACTGAACATCTTGAAACGAAGAAAAAGAAAGGGAAACAAATCCCCCTGAAATTACGAAACTGGGGTCTGTCTGCCTTTCATTTATCTCTCGTTCATTCTCAAAATTATCATCATAACATTTTCAAAATTCTCAATCATTCACACATCAAACTATCAAACCAAAATTATCAGAAAAGTATCAAAAAATCAACTTAAAATAGATATATACACGCATCCAAGAAAATTATATCATAAACATCAAAATATGAAACATTAGCATATCAAATTTCAAATGTAAAAAAATATCAAACATACATAAAATTACCAAGAATCTTACTACAAAATAGTATAAATTATTTTTCAATTGTTAAATCTTGTGTCAAGAATGTCTTTCGTTTAAATAAATGTTCATATTTTGTTAAGTGTTCTTTCTCTCTTATAGCTAAATACTCACTTCCATAACTCATGGCTCAACTATGGGTAGAACCCAAGTCCTGTCACTGTCGCAGATTGCAATTGGCTTGCATTTGTACAATGCAACTGCCCTGCAGCTGAGTCTGTCAAGTATATTTCATGTCCCTGGCTCCTGACACAGCAGCTGTTTCTGCAAACAAATGAAACCCGAAACACCATGTTATGTGAGAGATATAAATATTAAACTTATCTGCTAACATACTGACACAAAAAGAAGTTGAAAATACGAGGTGCGTCCAGAAAGTAAGTTCCGTTGGTAATAAAATGAAATTGTACACAGATACAGAAGAAATTTTTATTGCACAAAATTCTGCAACTCTTAAACTACTTTTCCACATAACTGCCGGAAATTTCGCAGGCATTTTCATAGCGTGGCACCAGGTTTTGTATACCTTCTTCATAGAATATCTGCCGCCTATGTCTTCAACCAGTTGGAAACAGTTTCTTTCAGCTCGTCATCATTGGTGAAGTTATGACCACCAAGGAAAGACTTGATATGGAAGAACAGATGAAAAGGTCACTAGGAGCGAGGTCAGGCTGTACGGAGGATGGTGAAACACGTCCCAGCCAAATCCCTGTACGAGATTTTTCGTCACGTTTGCAGTGTGTGGTCGTGCGTTGTCGTGAAGCAAAACAACACCTTTTGACAGCAGTCCCTGGTGCTTATTCTGAATTGCACGGCACAATTTCCGAAGTGTATCGCAATAAGCATCTTCTTTGATTGTTTGACCACGCGGTAAGAAGTCAATGAGTAGGATGCCTTTCCAGTCCCAGAACACTGTGCACATCATTTTCCGAGGTGTCATGATTTGCTTCGGCTTAACCTTTGGTGGGGATGAAGTGTGCCTCCATTCCATTGATTGCTGCTTACTCTCAGGGGTGTCGTAAGAAACCTACGTTTCATCTCCTGTGACTATCCGTCTCAGAAATTGTTCGCCGCTTTCAGCATAACGGGTCAAAAACTCAAGTGCACTACCCATCCGTTGTGTTTTGTGTTGCTCAGTGAGAATCTTTGGTACCCAACATGAGCAAAGTTTACGGAATTTCAGTTGTTTGGTAACAATTTCATGCATCAGTGATTGTGAAATTTGGGGGAAGTCCATAGCAAGAGCACTAATTGTAAACCTACGGTTTTCCTGGATCTTGTCATCAATCGCGTGAACCAGTTCTTCTGTAACCAAAGGTGGATGCCCACTTCGTTCTTCATCGTGCACATCACTACGCCCACCATTGAACTGTCAGACCCCATCTTCTCACCATCGAATCACTCATCGCATTTGATCCGTAAACATCGCAAATTTGACGATAAATTTCACTTGGTTTTACTTTCCTTGCATTCAGAAACCGAATCACAGACTGATTTCACAGGCGGTGGGATTTTCAATCAACGCCGACATTTCAAACAAGCACAACAAAGCGTACGTAACTGTCAGCGATCTCCAAATGGTGCACGTTCTTCCCCTTGATATACATCGTCTACAGCGCATGTGCAGAATTGCAATCGCAGCACTGCAGCGGAGATAAATTGAAATGGAACTTACTTTCTGGATGCGCCTCATACAAAAGGAAATACATATAGCACATACAAAGTATCAATAACATATACAAGAAAATGACACATAGCAAAAGATTACCAAGTTTCCTCTGAAAAGGAAAAGTACTTAATAATAAGGATAAAATAGTCTTAAGGAATCTTAATTCATTCCAGAAATTGTGTTTAAATTCCTTTTTAGGAACATATCAAATCTAAGCCTAGTAGCAAATAGTATCCTTATTTTCTAAAAAAAAATGTACACGTGCAATCAAGTATAGAACACTGGGTGTTGAAATTATTAGAGCATTACAATAAATGTCTTTATTGGCTCTGTTTATGTAGTATAATGAATTGTAAGTCTAACCATATCACCTATAATACAAGATGAACAATGAAAAATATTTTTGGAACATCCTCCCAAGAAAGGAATGAGAGAGAAAAAATCCTCACTACAAATAAAGTTACCTATATATCTTAAGGAAACAAAGTTTCCTGTCAGCAGTACACTGCTGTCAAAATTCAAAATCTGGAAGTGTAAGGTGGCTGCAACAAAGTTGCAAGAAACCAGTACACTGGTTTAAAATCAAGTAGTGTATCCTACCATTATCAATGTGGACAGCTCATAGCTGTAGCAATAATATCCTCTTACATGTTAATTTACAGTGTATGGTAAAAGTGTAGGTAACATCTATATAACCCTTAAATCCCTATACAGCCTAAACATAGAATAGGCTAATATATGTTCTTTTTAACATACCCTCTTTCACATGGTAAATTTCTTAAAGAAAACTGAATCGTCTCTTAATGCAGACATGGTTGCTATGACAGACATTCTAATCTCGATCGCTATTCATATTATACCATTATCCTCCCATGTTAAATATACCTAAGTGTCATAATAGTGTGTCCCAGTAGTGTACCGGTGGTCAACTAAAGCAAATTTAACTAAGCCATCAGCATTCTAGCCCATGATAAACTATTTATATCAGTATTAAAATATCAAAGTAATGTATCAATGTGTTCACGGTGGAAGGGTGAAGATAGAAGAATGGTGGGAAGGCGAAGAGTTAAAGAAAGAGAAAGTTGAGGATTTGTTGCTAAAAAAAAGTCCAATCAGCACTGCAACTGAAAATAGAGAGGAAAAATGTCCCTAGAAAGGGTAACGGTAATCACGACCATCTCCTCGAGGAAACCTGAGATGTCGGCATATTCGATGAAAAACACTGTAGATAATGCGGAAATTCTCTCATGATCAAAGGAGAAATTTCCCAATTACTAATTCACCCAGATTATTGGTGTGGGTAACTATACAAATTGTTGCGTCCTGGTTGGCTTTTACTTCCGCGAGCGGTTCGGAAGATGAGAGCTTGATATTAGAATCAATTGCAACAGGGGTATTCACTTCAGACTAGGGAACTCGAAGAGGAATAACTGGTAGAAATAAAAACACACACAAGAATTACAAGAGACTAGTTTGCAGCTCACGAAGACCGACTTACATCTGTGAACCTAAGTTCCGTCGGTAAGGCTTGCTAAGAAAATCAGTCTAAGGGAGTTCAAGTCTAAGGGTAAGGTAGGCGCGAGTTCTGAATTCTAAGTTCAACTCCTACATTTGTTTAACCTAAGTCCCAGGGAGGTGCGCGGCTTCAAAGTACTATTCGACCATGTTGTTCCGTCGACTTAGTCCTATACTGGCATCAGAGCCTACGCCAGAACCAAGTTCTGCTTCCTCATGAAGCCTGAAGGCGAGAGTCGAAGGCCTGCTAGTCTAGCTGCCGTGCCCCGCTCCAGTCAGCTTCCAACCCCACTCACTGGCGGCTGGTCCCTAACTAGCTCTGTTGCTTGCTGGCCCTACTCTGGCTTCAGTGGCCAAACGACCCCCTTATATATCGCTTGATTGCGTCCTTAATCTGCCTTCTAGAAGCTTCTGCAGCTTCTGTCACGTACTCTCCCGGGTCACGTTGCAATACACATGCCTATTCACCTTATTCGGGCCCCTGGTGTCTGCTTCCCGGATACCTCTCTTGGCATCTTCCATACCTAATGACGTCGTTGATCTGTGTTCTGAAGACTTTCTAGTCGTTGCCTCACTAATGGCTCTTTCCTATACTTGCGGCTTCTCACGCAACTGAATATTTCTAACTATTTTATGCATATTTCACGATATTCGTGACACATTCGCGACACCTCCCCCCTCAGGGGAAAATTTTGCAATCTCTCTTGAGAGTGCAAGATTCTCTATGCCTATGTCGGCTGTGTGAGCTGCCTTTTTATTTAATTCATAGTTCATACATTTTAACAAATTTTCTTTTATCTTCGTTTTCTTCAGAACCTATACCTGCAATAGAAACATCTTTCATAACAACTTCATGTGAAACAACAAAAATATATAATTTCATAATTTTTACCACAATATTTCTGTCACCTTTACAGAACATCTTATTTATAAAGACAATTATATAATGCAACTATTATTTCTTTATTTCCCTAACGTTTGTCTGTCTTTGACCAAAACGTTAGTGGTTTCCTGGGTTCGTATGCTACGTATCTTTCTGGTTGTCGCACACGCTCACTTAGCACTGTATCACTCGGCTCTATTGTATATCTACTTCTTACAGGTTCAAACGTGATTCGCTCACTTTCTTCACTGTTAATTTCAGCTGGATGGTACCTAACTACCCCTGTGTCAGGATATTGATTTACAATCTTATTTCTCACACAAATCTTTGTGCAACAGTCATCACCCATAGCCTTACAAAAGAATCTGAAGCAATCTCTGCAACATTTACAATATCGACATATACAGCAAATTATTATCATTATTACAATCCCAGTTCCAGCATAACCCCAAATTGGTATATTCTCTAATGAAAGCACATCGAACAATGTTCTCTGCTGGTACGCAATTTCATCTTCTAGTTCATCTAATTCATGACCTGCTGCTGTTAAGTCATCTAATTGGCGAACTATCGGTTCGACTTGTAAGTGCAGAGGTATTTCTGATATGTTTTTCTTTTCATTATTTATCATACAGCAATCTATATCGAGGCTTAAGCTCGGAACAATATCATTGATCGGTACTTTTGATCTTATGGTATGTTCGGATTGGATTATTATTTGTGCTCCGTAACCTTTACATTTACTTAAAAATTTAAGTTTTCCTGTTCCTTTAATAATTACATCTGCTGGCTTATGGCCATTACACAACACCGTAAGCCCTTCTTCTTTGGGTGCTACAAAAAGCCACTCATTTCCTCTAATTTGTGTCCACACACTTTCATTTAGAGTGATATATTTTTGTATGCAATCGTCTGGAATCTTTACTACAGGTTGAAGCATTCTAGTTTCGCATACCTCATGGTCGTAAGTGGATAACAGGACAAAAGTTTGCTTAGAAATGTTATGAGTAGGTTCTATCTTTTTACATATTAATTGATCATCATCTAACTTAATATACTTCCTCTTTGCATCATCCATTAATAGAAACCTCTTTTCTGATGATATGTAAGTGAATATTCGCTTATTTTGACTTACTTCGACTAGTAGAGGCCATAACTTATACATGTTATACCTTTCGCTGTCCACAAGCGGAATATTTAAAACATAACTCAGTATATTGCCTGCAATGAAAACATCCAAGTCGATTGCTCGCATTAATTGATACCCCTTGGCTTCGGTCAGTTCTATAGGGAATTGCTTATCCTTTATTTCTTCTTTAATTAAATGTAGGTATCTAACCACTTGTACAGGGTTGATCAAATGCGGTGCCAGAATACCTTTTTGCGCATTTACTATCGCGGTTACTCTCGCTCCACCTCATTGAATATCGTTATTAATTGTATCAACTGCTCATTCAACGTTATGGATATACCAAGTTGAAGTATCTTTTAGTCTGTACTAGCTTCGTAATTAAATACGTGCTCATTTAATTTCAATATTCCTGCCGTAATTATTCTCTCATTCCTCTCTATCGAATCAACTGTGTGGTTGAAACTAACTAATACTGCCCTTACAATAGTAACTTGCTCTTTTGATAATTTCAATAATTGTTTCTGTTCCTGTTTTAACGAATTAATCTTTGATTTAAAATATGTGGCGTCATCTTCATCATGGCCATAATTACTCTCCAGGTTGCTGCCATTGTCCCTGCAATTTAAAAAAATTCTTTTAGCCGGTTTGCATGCACCTTCGTAAATTTATTTTTCTTTAATTGTATAACGACATTCGGTCCTTTGGTTTCAATTACCGTACACGGACCTCTCCACTGGCTGTCTAATTTCTTTGAGCGACCCCTTCTCACACTTTCGTCAAATAACAGGACTCTATCTCCCGGTTTGAATACTACTGGGTTTTGTGTTTTATCATAATTCTTTTTGCTTTTCTCTTTTGCTTGCGCCGTTGGTTCTCGTGCACATTGGTGCATGGCTCTCAACCTTTCCCTTAACTCTATTACATAATCATCATAGTTATATATCACATCATTCGGTTTCTTTTGCAGTGCCCCTGGTACGTTACAGATTCTTCCGAAAAACAACTCGTGAGGCGTATACCCTGTAGTACTGTGTGGTGTTGTGTTGAAGACAAACACCGCATATGGGATCCAGGTATCCCAGTCAGTTTGACCTCTGTTTATATAATGTCGTAACATTTCTGTCAAGGTGCGGTGCTTTCTTTCTAATGCACCGTTAGCCTGCGGGTGATAACTTGTTGTGTGGATTTTTTCTATCCGCAATAATCTATATGTTCGCCTCATGTTGTCACTCATAAAGTTACTCCCCATATCGCTTAACAAAATCGACGGTATTCCAAACCGTAGGATTACTCGCTCTACCAGTACTCTTGCTACTGTATCCGCATCTTGTTGCTCTATTGGTTCCGCCACTAAAAACTTCGTTAGAGCATCCTGAAAGGTGAGTATGTATTTATTTCCCTTTTCCAATCGTTGCAACGGGCCTACAATATCAATGTCACATCTCTCAAAAAACATGTTCTGGGGTCTTCGTAATCTCCATCGGCATCTTTGTTTTGTTTTGGGTGATCTTATTTTTCTGGCAGCTTTCGCAATGGCGAATGTAATGCTCAATGTCGGCTTTCATACCTTCCCAACTACAATATTTCTTTATTCGCTCATAGGTCCTACCTATGCCTTGATGACAGCCTATTGGTGATTCATGGTACTGCCGCAATATCTTCATTTTTTCTTCCTGAGTAAAATTTTCCCCATTATTGGCACTTGGTGGTACTGTTTCTTTTGTTGTATTCTCATTAACAGCTGTTTCAGTACTCTTTTCTTACCGAGCGTGGTGGTGTAACGGATAGCGTTCTGGCCTCGCATTCGGGAGGACGGCGGTTCGAATCCCCGTCCGGGCATCCAGATTTGGGTTTTCCATGGTTTCCCCAAATCACTCCAGGTGAATGCCGGGATGCTTCCTTCAAAAGGCCATGGCCGAATTCCTTCCCATTCCTTGCCCCCATCCTTTCCCGTCTCTAAAGACCAAGTTGTTAAAAGGGACGTTAAACTGTTAAAAAAAAAAAAACTCTTTTCTTCTTCCTCCTTACCGGCTATCTCGCTACCAGTTTCTCTAATATTCCGAATTCTTGAAAGAGCGTCCGCAGCTTGATTCCTTTTTCCGCTCTTATAAACGATTTCGTAATCGTATTCTACTAGTTTAAGATGGAACTTCATTAATCTCGATGACGGATCTGAAATACTATTATTCCACGTCAACGGTTTATGGTCCGTACATACTGTAAATTTCCTCCCAAACAAATAAGGTCGAAATTGCTTAATCGCCAAACAAATAGCTAACATTTCCCTCTCTATTGTGCTATAATTCCTTTCTGCCTTATTCAAAGTCCTGGACGCGTAGGCTACAGGCAAATCCTTGCCGATTTTCCCTTGGCTTAACACCGCTCCAATCGCATCTTGACTTGCGTCCGTAGTGACAATAAAGTCCATTGTAAAATCGGGATACTGTAATATGGGAGGGCTCACCAATTTTTCCTTCAACTGCTGAAATGCCTCTTCCTGTTTATCTCCCCATGTATATGTAACTCCCTTTTTTAACAGCTCATACAAGGGCTTGGCTATTTTACTATAATTGCTTATAAATCTTCTATAGTATCCACTCAGACCTAAGAACGCCTTTAATTGTGTTGTATTGCTTGGTTGTGGGTACTGTTGTACGGCTTCTACCTTTTTCGGATCGGGCTTCAATCCCTCCTTGGTGAGTACGTGTCCCAAAAATGTAACTTCCTTTGCGCAAAAACTCACATTTGTCCACTTGCAATTTGAGGTTATACTTCCGTAGTCTTTCGAAAACATCTTCTAACCTTGCATTGTGCTCTCCCAATGATGATCCGAAGACAATTACGTCATCTAAGTAGATGAACACTTTCTCACCCTGTAATCCTACCAGTACGGAATTCATTAGTTTTTGGAAGGTATTTGGTGCCGTTTTTAATCCCATAGGCATTCTTTTAAATTCATAGTGTCCATAGGGGGTGCTGAAAGCCGTTTTCTCCTGGTCCTGTTCATCAATCAGTACCCGATAGTACCCTTTCGCTAAATCTAACGTTGAGAAATATTTTGCTTTACCGAGCCCATCTAGTATTTCATCAATCCTTGGTAATGGGAACACGTTATTTACTGTCAGATCATTTAACTTCCTGTAGTCTATCACTACGCGCCATTTCTGCTTCCCACTTGCATCCATTTTCTTTGGAATTATTAGTACCGGTGAATTACATGCACTATCACTAGGTATCACTATGTCATCTTGTAGCAATTTTTCTATTTCGCCTTGCAGGATTTCGTTTTGAGCTTCCGGTATTCTGTACGATCTCAGACGAACTATCTTTCCCTCTGCCTCAGGGAGGAGCTTAATTTCATGTTTAATAGCCTCTTTGTAACCTAATGTATCTCCCGGCAAATGGAATATATCGTTATATGCTGCGCATAGTTCTAATAGAGCCTCTTGCTCTTCCTTATTTAAATGGTCTACTCGGAGGTTTTCCTTTAACTTGGTTAGTCGCGATTTATTCTCTGATCGCTCCTTCCTAATGTGCCTTACGCATATTTCCTTGGACTCGGGCAGTTTTTCTGCTGTTATTAGGGGATTCTTTAACTTAACTTCTTTTTCCGTGGTATTTAACATACTCGTTATACACATTCCGTTTCTTACGGACACTACAGCTTCGGGCATATATAAACCTGGTTGCAACTCCTGTTTCGGGATGATCGCCTCAGATACATCCCTCAGTGCAATTCGCACCTTCACGATCTTCTCTTCGCGCGGGCCTATTATTATCTCAGAGCTTCGAGCCTTCCCGGCTTCCACTCTACACTTAGTTTCTTCCTTCGCGAACCTAGTCGCCTTCGGTTTCGTGGCTTTAACCACCTCTGCATAAGCGCGTTTCCTCGTCTTCTTATGCCACGCAGTTTCTACTGCTAACGAATCGGACTCTTCCGTCTTCGTTACATTATTGCGCCCCCTCACAGGGCCTACCATCTTCGAGTCAGCACCTACTGCCTTCGAAAACCATTCGTCGCGTCGCACAATTCCGTTAGTGGACCGACAAACATTACCACGCCCGTTCATAGAGCCTACCGTTTCCGATGCAGCTCCTACTGCCCTCGGAAATCTTCCGTCGCATCTCACAATTCCGTTTGTGAGCGGACAATCTCGCTTTTTCACGGGGCCTACCGTCTTTGAGGTAACACCCAGTGCCCTCGGGAATCTTCCGTCGCATCTCACAATTCCGTTAGTGAGCGAACAATCTCGCCTTTTCACGGGGCCTACCGTCGTCGAGGTAACACCCAGTGCCCTCGGGAAAATTCCGTCTCGACCCACAGGTCCGTTAGCGGGTGGACAAATTTCTTTTCGTGTCGTAATCTTCAGGACGCCTTTCTTGTCACGTCGCACAGTTCCATTAGTGGACGGACAAATTTCACCTGATGTCGTAATCCTTACGACCTTTCTATCGTCACGTCGCACAGTTCCATTAGTGGACGGACAAATACTATTAGGTGTCGCAATCCTTGCAAAACCTACACTCTTGTGGGTTGGTGAGGCAATCCAACGGCCCCAAGCTTCACAACAACGCATCCCACGTTGCGTTAGATATGGCCCTTCTTGCGCTGTTTGCAACCTAATTCGCCTCCCGCGAATTTCAATAGTCTTGTTCCCATAATCTATCACGGCCTTATTTCGGGTATTATCTAACAGGCAATACCGCTCGCTTCGCGCTGTTAACGTGTCGTCATAGTGACGTCACGTTCACGTACAGTCAATTTTTGTGACTATTCGGCCGCTGGTAAGCGGCCGCAGACGTCCGATAACACATCAAACACTGGACATCTGGTTGTGTTATCGGACATCTGCGGCCGCTTACCAGCGGCCGCCTGCATCTGATCCACCTTCGGGATATCAGTTTATGTTGATATTGTACAGTTTTAAATTATTGTGACCGAGCGTAGCGTGGGCACAATACACACAAAAATTGACTGTACGTGAACGTGACGTCACTATGACGACACGTTAACAGCGCGAAGCGAGCGGTATTGCCTGTTAGATAAAACCCCTTATTTCTTGCTAGGAAGTCCCTTCCCAACAGGCCCTCAAATGGCAAATCTATGTTTGCATCAATTATATGAAACTTCTGCTTTAGCGTCAAATCCTTCGCGGCTTGTAATTCTATTACCACAGAAGCTTTGGTTTGTACAACATTGTTACTAATACCCTTAATTTTAACTTTTTCTTTACTATTACTTTTCACTGCCCTTGGTATGCTGTCCCTTTTTAGTAAGCTCAATTGTGCCCCACTGTCCACCAAGAACTTCAGCCGATTACGCTTTGCTCCATCACATTGCATCACTACAAATTCATTCTTATTTGTGCAGTCTACTTTATATACTTTTTGGGGCCTGGCGCAATGTGACTGCCTCATTACGCCACTTAATAGTTTACCGGTCTATTATCCCTTTTTCTCACTACCCCGGTATTTTCACGGCACTCCCGAGCATAGTGCCCTTTTTTGTTACACCTGAAACACGTAATTTCCTTTACGTATGGCACCTTTTTCTTGAAGGGTGTATCCTGCACTGTTTCTTCCGTGTTCCTTCTGGCTTCTCGCCGCATTCCCGCCATCATAACACTGTTTTCTCTCTCTAGTTTCTTCACTTTAGCGAGTAGGGCATTAATCGCCTGTTTATCCAATTCGTCCTCCTTTTCAATTACCCTTATGCGTCTTCGCGCATGACAATTCGTCGTTATATGACCGGATTTTCCGCAGTTAGAGCAAGTAACTTTCCTGTTTTTCTCTGCTCTCGGGACCCTGAATGGATATCGCGATATCGGCTTCTCCTTCGCCGATGCTATCGCGCTCTCTTCTGTAGATGCAATTTCAACTGCCTCTGATAGGGTTATGGTTTCTCCCCTAGCTCTTACTATTGTTTTTATTCGGTCATCATACAACCCCTGGATGAAGACCGCCCTTCCTAACTTTAACACAAGAGCTATACTACCCGCTAGCTCGGTTTCTGCCATGACGTCTTTTATCGCCTCCCGGAACTGGTGTTGGAGGGCATCAATGCGTGAGCTCCATTGTGCTATACTTTCCCATGATTCTTGCCTACTGGCAAACATTTTGCAGGCATAAAAATCTAGCGTCCTTTTGCAACCATAATTTTCAACTAAAATTGCGCGAACTGCCGGCCAAGTGGTGGTCAAATCTCGGACGAGCAATTTACTACGGGCCGTACCCACTATACGAGCCTTGATAATATTTTAACAATATTTCGCGCTGTTCTGGCTCTATCAGCTCGTAAGCACTATCGCAATTATCCAAAAACTCATTAAGTTGCGACTTATCACCATCGAAGGAATGAGGAATTAATTTAATCACTTCATTCAAACTGAGATAGTGCCTAGGTGATGACCGCGCATCCTGGCTACCTGACACAGCTTCGTTAGGCATGCTGCTTTTTGCGCTCTCACCTGCTGAAAGTAACTATTGCGTGGGGACGGTGTCTGGCGCCCTCCTGGCTGCCTCTGCCGGCTGCTACTGTGACCCGTTGGCGGCTGGCTGCTGACTGTGGGCTGCGTCGTGCGTCGCTCGCTTGCTGCTCGCTGCTGTCTGTTGCCGCCTGTTGATCCCTTGGCTCGCCCCGTTGACCTCGGCTGCGTCACGGCTGCTGTCTACGACTCTTGTAGACCTGGCTCGCCTCCTTTGTGGATGCTCCTAACGGATGCGTTGCGGCTCCCCTCGCTGTCGAGTGGCCCCCCTCTCGTACTCGACCAATGGATCCTCTTCTTTTCCTTTATTGGCCTACCTACTGCGCCACCTCCCTTGTTCTCTAAGCCGTCAGTCTGGCTATGACCTCGGGCTGAGTTCTACCAGAAATTTCTGAACACCTATTCCTCAAGTCTGTGGCCTTATACTGCCGTTATACTGACCTTTGGCCAACCCTGGCTAACTTTTGGTCAAGCAGTATCTAACTGGGCTATCTCTGGCCAAACCCCACACTATAGACACCAAATGTTTATGCCCCTATGTTGCGTCCTGGTTGGCTTTTACTTCCGCGAGCGGTTCGGAAGATGAGAGCTTGATATTAGAATCAATTGCAACATGGGTATTCACTTCAGACTAGGGAAAACTGGTAGAAATAAAAACACACACAAGAATTTCAAGAGACCAGTTTGCAGCTCACGAAGACCGACTTACATCTGTGAACCTAAGTTCCGTCGGTAAGGCTTGCTAAGAAAATCAAAGTCTAAGGGAGTTCAAGTCTAAGGGTAAGGTAGGCGCGAGTTCTGAATTCTAAGTTCAACTCCTACATTTGTTTAACCTAAGTCCCAGGGAGGTGCGCGGCTTCAAAGTACTATTCGACCATGTCGTTCCGTCGACTTAGTCCTATACTGGCATCAGAGCCTACGCCAGAACCAAGTTCTGCTTCCTCATGAAGCCTGAAGGCGAGAGTCGAAGGCGAGAGTCGAAGGCCTGCTAGTCTAGCTGCCGTGCCCCGCTCCGGTCAGCTTCCAACCCCACTCACTGGCGGCTGGTCCCTAACTAGCTCTGTTGCTTGCTGGCCCTACTCTGGCTTCAGTGGCCAAACGACCCCCTTATATATCGCTTGATTGCGTCCTTAATCTGCCTTCTAGAAGCTTCTGCAGCTTCTGTCACGCACTCTCCCGGGTCACGTTGCAATACACATGCCTATTCACCTTATTCGGGCCCCTGGTGTCTGCTTCCCGGATACCTCTCTTGGCATCTTCCATACCTAATGACGTCGTTGATCTGTGTTCTGAAGACTTTCTAGACGTTGCCTCACTAATGGCTCTTTCCTATACTTGCCGCTTCTCACGCAACTGAATATTCCTAACTATTTTGTGCATATTTCACGATATTCGTGACACATTCGCGACAAAATATAGAATTGGCCTTGGAAAAGGCTCGTCGATGGTACCAACTTGCAAGCACTGACGAAGAACTCAACAGCCACACTTGTGGTTCTAAGCAGAGTGCCAGGAGTAACCAAACCCACTGCACGATCTCCACCAGACTTGTAGACGGCATTAGTCTAAAAGAGTTAGTGTAAAACTGAAACGCTACACTTGTGGTTGTAAGCAGACTGCCAGGAGCTACTACGTGGCTTGTAGATGGAATAAATATCAAGAAACTAATGAAAAATTCCACAGCACGCAAGGAAATGAAAAACTTTATAATCCTCAACACCATATTGTCAGAGCAGTCTATTGATATTGATGACAAATTAGTCCTTATAAGGAATGGAACTGAAAAAAATATGATACCACACTCTGGGGTTTTTGAGGCCTCATAAGAGTGGGTTTAGGTAAAGCCTGCCAAATAAAGTCAGATGCTCCCCAAAAATCCACTATGGGCCCAGCACAGGGAAGGAGCTAAAATGCAACAGCCTTGAAGCTGGTTGAAAGACAGGACCTGTTGGCCAGGCATGGTTGTCGAGGAAGGAAGAGTTGGCTGAGAGTAGCCGATAGGAAAGCAATGAAAGTGGAGACGGTCCCAAGATTAGAGGAAGCAAAGACAGTCATAGCTGGGGACCTCGTGGATGCCAGTACACGCATGCTAGATGCATGCCCCTTAGGGTGTAAGATTAGGTAATTCCTAGCTGTGCCCCTGTTTCATAATGAAAGGGTTTCAAAGCAGACACATGGTAAAGGACCTTTCAATTTGTGTCAGGGTGTACCAGTGTAGGTGTTAGTAGGTCTAATACTTTCAATTTTAAAAGTCCTTCGTAAGTGTGAAAAACTTTTTAATCTCAGCATCAAAAGCTGAAGACTTTACATGTTTATGGACAAGAACTAAGTCTCCCACTGAATATGAAGTATGGCTGATATTTTTTTATCATGTCTAGCTTTTCTATCTTCTACCTGTTTCTTCAATTGCTATCAGTACCGGATCAACCACGTAGCAGGAGGTAGCAAATGCTATATGCCTCGCACCTTCTAGGGGGCCTCGTGCTTCCTAGGGGGGCCCCGCACCTAGGCTAGATGGGTGACCTTTTTTTTATCTCTACAATTTTCCCCCGATCGGCAAAAATCAAGGGCCTCTTCTTCACATTTGCTACAGGCCTCGCACTTTCTTAATCCGGCCCTGATTGCTATAATGCTATTTGAAGGGCTTGTTCATGTAACATAGGTTGATTTACAGGAAAAGTGATCATTTCTGTGATTAAGTTGGGTGGTTTCTTTCCAAACATGATCTCATAAGGAGATAATGTAGATGAATGGGGCAAATAATTTATGACATCTTCAGTGTGAGGTACTTGCAAAGCCCAACTTTTATGATTATCAGCACAATAGGTTCTAAACCAACATCCTAATTCACGCATTACCCTCTCTATGGGGTTATATTGTGGGTGGTAAAATGTAGTTTTAACAGGTTTATCCTGAATAGATTCTAGAAATTGAGTCCACTTCTTACTGGAAAACTGAGGGGCCATGTCAGTGAGTAAAGCTCTAGGGTGGCCAATGTGAAGTATAAAACTTTGTGTAAGTTTAGAACAAATAACCTCAGTGGTCGCTCTCTTAATGGGGTAAAGTTTGATAAACTTGGAGAAAACATCCATAACTACACAGAGGTGGACCACACCCCTTCTAGATCTTGGAAATGGTACAAATAAATCTAGGGCTAATTACTGCAGTGGTTCTATGGGAACAATAGGTTGCATTTTCCCTGTTCTCTGTACAGTATCAATTTTAGTAATTTGTCAACGTTTACAACTCTCACCAATCCTTTCAACTTGTTTATACAAATTAGGAAAGTAAATGTACTGACTAAGGATCTGTGTACACCTTTGTGGACCGCAATGTCCATGACTGAAATTGGGCGATCGAAACCGGTCAATAAATTCATTGAATATTTGCAACAGGTTTGGCTGTGTTTTCATTATACAATTGAAGAAATACCGTTGCTGTTGATGCTGCCATGTTCAAGATCATGACTGAAATGCTGATATTTAATTAAAGGTTCAATGAGGTGCTTTGGTATGCATAAGCACCAGTGATTAGCAGATACATCCGTCCTCTGGAACAAAACACCATTCTTAGTGCAATAATAAGAGAAAAGTTTGTAATCTTTGTTAGCTTGTTGTAAAGTATCTAGTACTGCTTTTAGTGCTTCATCTGCCTGCTGTTGTAGGTGCATAGACTGCAAAGCTTGTTTAACTTCAGACTCAAAAGGTACACCTTTAATGTAATAAATATGAGGTTCCATATCACCAAGCTTGGCATTATTTAGGTTATCTAACCCTTCAGGTAAATGGGATAGTGCATCAGCAACAATATTCTCTTCCCCAGGGATATATTTTATTTTATAGGAAAACTCTTGCAGTACGAGTGTCCACTGAGGTGGCCATGTAGCAATTTACACTTGTGAAGGAAGGATAATGCTTTGTGATATGTATAGAAAATGATCTTTCTGCCCAATAATAAGTAACGGGATCTCTGAAAAGCCCAGACGACTGCAAGAGCTTCTTTCTGAATGATAGAATAGTTCCTCTCTGCTTTATTAAGTAGCTTACTAGCGAAAGCAATACTGTGTCTCTGTAAACCTTCTTCTGCCATTACTTCGTGAAAAAGTTCCAAATCCAACCCATTGTCTGAACTATCTGTGGTCATACAGATTGGTAGGTTCCAATCAGGTGAATGTACAATATTCTGCAATAGTGCCTCTTTAGTCTTGATAAAATCTTCCTCACATTCGGTTGTTCACTTCCACGTTGAATTTTGTTTTCTTAACTGTTGGAAGCTTTGACTGTTGAGAATCTGGTTAGGTATAAACTTCATACGTAGCCACAGAGTCCTAGAAATCTACGAAGCTGTCTTATTTTGGGGTCTAGGAAAATGTTTAATAGCTGCAAGTTTATCAGGTGAAGCTGTAATCTCCTGTTGGGTGCTAATGTGCCCTAAAAATTCAATGCGGGATGTTAAGAAAGAATTCACAAAGAATTAAGAAAGTGTTCAGAAAGAATTTAAGTTGTAAGAACCGTATCATTTAACATCTGAAATGCTTTAAATGTGTTTTATTTAATTTTTGAAAGTGCCGGTTGATTAAAAACTTGTGTTTTCTTACTTTAAATGGCTTGAAACTATATATTATGAGTTAAATATGGCAATATTATGTTTCTCTGGTTTAATTATTATTATAAATATTCTTTACTGTGACAAAAAGTGTTGAAAACTGATAATATGGTCTCATAACAAAAATCGATTGTTTACAATTGAACTATTGAGGATTGCTATGATTTAGGTGAGTTTAAAGGTTACTTTTTCTCATTAACTGTCTATTTAAAGCTATTATTACTTGTCGAGCTAGTTTTTAGATTTTAAAGCACCCTGTATTCGGATATAAGCTGCAGTATTGGCTTCTATATGATTCCTGTCCCCCATATCCCCTAGTGGTGAGGTGAAGAATTTAAAAAATTCTGAGATGCTTACAGAATGTTATCTATCTTTTCATCAGTAAATGATTTTTGAAATTCAGTATTTAGTATGTTAGCTTTATCGTGGCTTTCATTAAACTCGGAATGTATACAACTAAAATTTCATTGGGTTTTCTATGAGACTCTTGGAGAGAGAGTTGGAATGAAAATCACTGAACGCCTCATGCATCACAGTCTTAACATACCCTCTCAACTCAGCTAAGGTTTCTAAATCACTACGACACCCCTTCCTCCTTGAGCATGTGTATCCTCCTTTGTTTTTTGAGTAATCTTTTGACTTCGCGTGTGTACCATGGTGCATCATTCTCTGCCTTTATTGTCTGCTGTGGTAAATGTATTTCCATACCTTACCTAACTATTTGTATAAATCGATGCCACATCTCTTCAACAGTGTTCCTTGTTAACTCGAAGTTATGGTAATTATTCCTCAGGTAGGTTCTAAAACACTCCTTTGAGGCCTGAATCTGTATACAATCCGCCCTTTTCCCCTTTTTTGCTTGGTCATTAATTTGATTGTCGCAATTACCGCTTTGTGATCACTTATTCCTGTGGTTGTTGAAATGTTGGTGAATAATTCTGGCCTTTTGGTAACCAGCAGATCTAAAATGTTTTCACTACCATTATGGCACCACGTAGGTTCATTAACTAGCTGCTTGAGATGATTATCTGAGAACACATCGAGAATTACTTCAGAAGACGCCTTATCCCTGCTCCAGTAAAGGGAACGTGATTTCGCCAGTCGATATAAGACAGGTTGAAGCCGCCTCCTAGAATCATAGCATGATCCTGAAAATGGCTAGCTATACTATTGACATTATTTCTTAACTCTTTGGCGATAGCTATGTCGGAATCAGGTGGACGGTAGAAGGCGCCTATGACAAGTTTTGATCCACCAACATTGAGTTTAATCTATATGACAGATTGTATCATCTATTTCATTACATGGGAGGAATTTACTCACAGCTGTAAATACCACACCTCCATGAGAATGTAATCTATCTTTACGAAAAACATTTATGCTATCTTTAAAAGTTTCAACGGAACTTATTTCCGGCTTCAGGCAACTTTCTGAACCAATAATGATATCCACTTCTGTGCTACAAATAATGCTTTTAAGTTCCGGTTGTTTGTTGCAAATGCTTCTACAGTTAATTACAAGAACTTTTAACTGTCGAGATTCTTTTACGTTCCTCCTACATTCTGGTGTTGCTTCTGATTGGGTTGCCTGTAACTGTATTTCGTGTTCCGGGTCTTCCTCCCTCAACCTAAAAAACCACCCAGTGCATTCCATTAATAACAAATTAAGGAAGCATGGTAGTCTACATGTACAAGGTTGGATGATTTACATGGAAAAGAAAAAAATGAGGGCTGAAACAGACATATTATATGATGGTATATTGTAAGCAGTCTATTTTGCAGTTTCCTGCCAGGTTTTTCAGCATAAATTATTGATGGGTTACTATTAATTATACCTTAAACTTCATTTCCTCTTTTAATTCTGCTAAAGCAATTCATTTCCATTCTAAACACTTTTTATTTTTCTTAAATTGGATATGCTTAGTACATATGCCAACTAGGTTCAATAACTGGTGGGCATGCCCTGTCCCCCAGGGATGGGCATGGGTTGTGTGTTAGCTTTGCTGCTCCTGTGGATTTAGCCTAATTTGACACCATTGGGTGTGTTATTACTCTTTCACCGCCTCTTAGAGTTGAAAACCTTTGTTCTAACACCACATAAATACTTAGTACTGTGAAGTCACTAATGAGAAAATGCAATCCTGAAAACTTAAAATATCGGCAGAGCCCCCTGTAATTCATCATCATTATCGTTGGGGACCATCTCCAGTTTCCCGGGTGTGGTTTACAAGCCTTGGTTGTTATAAACGATTATTTTACACCTTTTCCTGTCCAGAAAGGTTTCTCTGTCTGTGATGTACTCCCAATTCCAGCCTCTTCTCTCTACGTCCTCCTTCAGTTGGTCTGTCCATCTTCTTCTTGGTCTTCCCACTGGTCTTTTGCCCATTATCCTTTTTTCCAAATAAGTTTTTGGCAGTCTTTTACTAGTCATTCTCTTCACATGCCCAAACCATCGAAGACTTGATGACCTAAGTCTCTCTTCCATGGATTCCCTTAGCTCTAGGTTTGATCTAATTTCATCATTCTTTATGCGGTCAAGTCTAGTTTTCTGGAGGGCCGTTCTAAGAAACTTCATTTCACATGCTTAGATCTTGCTAAGGTCCCTTGATGTTAGTGTGCATGTTTCCAAAGCATATGTGAGAATATGAATGAGATATGATTTGTACAAGACAATTTTTGTTCTTCTGGGAACCTTCATGTCCCATAGTAAGCCTCGCACATTACTGTAGAAGTTTGCTCCTTTGGTTACTCTACTCACTATTTCTAACTCACTTCTACCATTATTGGCAATTATGCTCCCCAGGTAGCTGAATTGGTCAACAACTTCAACTTCGTGGTCTTGTAATTTTATATGACAGTCTGTATTCTTTCGGTTTATTTTTAGTGCTACAGTTTTTTTTTGATTCAATTTCATTCCATATTCTTCAAACTTATCATTCCACATCTTCAATTTATTTTGTATTCCTTCTTCTGTTTCATCCCATACTGCTACATCATCTGCAAACACCAGTGCCTGTAGATCTCTATTGAATGTTCTTTTAAGATGTTATTCATCACCGCTATGAACAGAAGGAGTGAAAGGGCACTTCCTTGTTGTACTAAACCATTCAGAGTAACCATCCCCAACATTGACACAGCTCTTGCAGTTATTGTACAGCATTTGGATCTTTCTTATGAGGTACTCTGGTATTTCAAGTTTTCTTAGACTTTTCCAGATAGTTGATGTAGGAACATTATCGTATGCCTTTTATAGGTCCATAAACACAATAATTAGGTTTTTCCCTCTTTCCCAATATTTTTCCACCAGCATTCTCAAGGCAAATATTAGATCTGTTGTGCTTCTTCCAGCCCTAAACCCATGTTGTTCCTCTTCTAAGATGGGCTCTAATCTTGTTCGTACTTACTCATTGTAATACTTCAGTAGCAAGAAACTGATGCTGGTGCAAAATACAATTTTAATTAAATGAATAAATCAACTCTTGTTACAATAAAAATGAATTATTGAAGCAAACTCAATATTGGCAATGATTTACATTGTGCACTTTCTAATATCCTATCCAGAAAGTAAAAAAAATGACAACTAATCCTTCCCACAGGTTTATTTTTTACTTCTTTTCAGTAGATTTTCTCAGGAAATCTAAAGTTTTTAATATTTTAAGTAATAAAATATATATATATATATATATTTGATTTCATACCTGCTTTTTTACCTTTTTAATAATAAAATTAAGGGATAAAGCTAAATTTCATTCACTAATCTTAGCTGCGTATCAGCAAAATCTACAGTAATATAATTTCGTATATCATTTACTACTACTTCACCTGAAAACCATTCTCTACACATCTTGTTAGCTTAAACATTGTTATAAAGTTCATTTTCAATTTTTGAGAAGGAAAGCCTTTTGTTTTACACATTTTTAAATAGTATGTGGCTTCTTTTTACATTTTTATGAAATTCTTCATTTTAATTTAATTATAATCAGCAGAAATAATAATATTTTTATTAATATTTATTTTTATGGATATTATTCATTTTATACTTAATTCCAAATTGACCATACTTTAAAGTGAAACACACACATTATTCTTATTACATGTATACCAGTGTCTTTTACCTCAGTAGGACGAGGTATACCATCACCAAAAATTAACACTCAATGGTGCAAATGCAGCAAATTCATTAAAAAATAACAGAAATAATGTTAGCTGCACTACTATATTGTTTACTGACACTACACAATTACAGTTAATAGTTTCTGTTACTACACTCGTCAGTGGGCTGAAAGGAACTGTCATATACAGGAGCCTTCACTTTTATGTTGCGTCAGAGTCCTACTGAGCAGTTATTTAAGTGTCCTATGATGTAAGATGTATACTACTTAAAATTATCACTTGAAATGATGATTGAGAAAAGCTGTTTGCTGGGGAATATTAATCTTTTAATAATTTGGTTAATTTATTTAAGTTAATTACTGTTTTTTATGATAGATACCTTTGCATTTTTACAAAGATAAATATAATGTTTGAGATTTCATAATTTATCAGTTATTGATCATTATCATCAGCAAATCAGGCATCAAAACAACACACAAAATATACTTATTACTATTCAATGGAAATGCATGAAAAAATCCAACTGTTGTCTCTAACATGTTATGAAAAGGTATTGTCCCATCATTATCATTACTACCCAAGCCCTTTTCAGGGCCACAATTAACAATCATCTCTGTTAACATAGGAGGCATGTCACCAGTCAAGGAAGAGCTGCTACAAGACCTATGCAGTCAATATCAGTGCCATATATTGTGCCTACAGGAAACACACAGAAGCTATGAAAAATATTGACCAAAAATAAACGGAATGCATCTCACTATAGAAAAACCTCATAATCAATATGGAAGTGCAATCTTTGTACGTCCAGATGTACAAGTAATGTCCACTGCAGTCACGGAAGAAAATGACATTGAAATTCTCGCTCTAGAAATGACGAACTGTACCATTTCCTCTTTTTATAAACCACCTGGTGCTGTATTCACTGTCAACAAACCACTTAATTTCCATAATAAAGACATACAGATTGTGATTGGTGATTTCAACAGTCATAGCAATGTTCGAGGCTATGACCATGAAGATGAGAATGAGGCTGCAGTGCAAGAATGGGCTGAAATAAATCACCTCTCTATAAACTACCTGCATCATTCAACAGTGGTCTGTGGAGACGTGGTTTCAACCCTGACCTCATATTCAGTGGTACCAGTATTAGCAACCAGTGCGTTAAATCTGTCTGTTCCCCAATACCCAACTCACAGCATAGACCAATAATGTGTCAAATATATGCCGCAGTTAGACCACAGGAAGTACCTTTCCGTAGAAGATACAACTTCAAAAAGGCAAATTGGTCTGAATTCTCAGAACCAGTGGATTCCAAAGTTCTTTCAATAGAACCAAAACCAGAATGCTATGACATCTTCACCACGGCTGTAAAGAGATGTTGAAGAATGTCTATACCTTGTGGTTGTTGGACATCTTACATTCCCGGTCTCACATCAGATCAAGCTGCTCTACTTAAAGAATACAGCTATTTATTTACAGAAGATCCTTTTGGTGAAGCAACAGTGGAAGCAGGAAATAAACTAATTCCCATTATTAAAGAGACAAAGCAAAATCAGTGGATTAAAACTGTTGAAGACTTTGATTTCGCAAGAGACAGCCATATAGCATGGAGATTACTGAAGCATCTAAACAATGATCCAACTAAGACCAAAGTTCATTATAATGTTACTGCCAACCAAATAGCATACCAACTGCTATTAAATGGGAAAGTTAATCACAAGTCCAAAATTCCCAAACTGAGGAAAGAAGGCCAAGAGGAGAATAATGACCTCACAATACCATTCAGCATGGAAGATTTGGATAAGGCTATCAGAAATTGCAAAAATGGAAAATCAGCAGGCCTGGATGACTTTAGGACAGAACAAATTAAGCACTTTGGTCTAACAACAAAGAAGTGGATGCTTCAGCTCTTTAACAACTGTATGAGTAAATGTCAAATTCTAAAGATATGGCAGAAGAGCCGAGTGATCGCCTTGATTAAACCTGACAAAGAAGGAAACAGTCAAAAGAATTTTAGACCTGTTGCACTTTTATGTCATCTCTACAAACTGCTTGAAAGAATGATCTTAAACCGGCTGTTGCCAGTAGTTGATCCTTTGCTTATTCCTGAACAAGCTGGATTCCGCCCGGGTGAAAGTTGCACAGGACAACTACTAAATATCACGCAGTTTATGGAAGATGGATTTGAAGCTCGTAAGGTAACAGGGGTGGTATTTGTTGATTTGTCAGCAGCATATGACACCGTCAACCATCAGCTACTACTAGTCAAGTTCTACAATCTGACCAGGAATTTCAGTCTTAGTAAGTTCATTGCTACTCTTTTGCAGAACCGCAGATTCTTTGTTGACTTACAAGGGCAGCGTAGCCATTGGAGGTCACAGAAGAATGGTCTACCCCAAGGAAGTGTGCTAGCCACATTATTGTTTAACATATATACCAATGATCAGCCTATACCACCCAAATGTAGGAGTTTCGTATATGCTGATGATCTTGCTCTGGTCTCACAGAGCAAAGACTTTGAATCAGTGGAGAGCACCCTTACCAACGCTCTAGACGATTTGTCAAGGTATTATAGCATGAACCAGTTTAAACCAAATCCTACGAAGACACAAGTATGTGTTTTTCATTTAAGGAATAAAGAAGCAACTCGTAGGTTAAAGGTAACATGGTCGGGGGTCAAACTAGAACCCTGTGACACTCCAGAATATCTAGGAGTGACCCTTGACAGATCACTTACATTCAGGAAACATTGCATGAACTCTAAGCTGAAAGTTTCCAGTAGGAACAATCTCTTAAGAAAACTGGCTAGATCGCAGTGGGGGAGCCAACCTGAAACAATTCGAACTTCTGCCTTAGTACTACAGGGTGCGGCAAAAAGATCTGACGGTTTTAAAATAAAAACAACATGAAAAATAAAAGTGATACAAAATATTTTATTGCTTATTACAGAAGGGTATTCATGCAAATTAATGAAAATAACATCAGAACAACCAATTTCATCCGTTTAAGATGTGAAGATAACGTCCTTTAAATTACGTCCGTCTTTGAACAAGCATTCTTCGAGCCTTGGACTGAAGCTGTTGAACGCCTGCTCTAACATTGCACAAGGCAGTCTGGCGATTTCTTGGCGTATGTCTTATTTCAGTTCGTCCAGAGTGTGGGGTTTGTTTGTGTAAACTCTTGCTTTAAGGAGCTCTCACAAGAAAAAAAAATCGCAAACTCTAAGGTCTAGAGAGCGAGTTGGCCATTCAATGTCCTCAAAACGCGAGATCACTCTATCATGAAACATGCTTCTCAAAACGTCCATAACCTAACTGGCTGTATGGGCAGTTGCCCCATCCTGCTGGAACCATATCCTACTGCGCACTAAACGATTTCTCTAAAGTTCAGGGATGATGAAGTTTTTTTAGCATCAACAAATAACGTTGCGAATTGACCGTAACGGTTCGACCACGCTCTTCGAAGAAGTATGGCGCAATGACACACCTTTTCGTTACATCACACCACACGGTAACCTTAGGACTATGCAGAGGACGTTCATGCAGTTGTTCCGGATTTGTAGCCAACCAATAACCAAAGTTCTGTTTGTTCACATAACCATCAAGATGGAAATGTGCCTCATCGCTCATCATTAAAAAAAATTTCATCAGTCAGTATTGCAATCATTTCTTCTGCAAATGCTTTACGCTTTGCATAGTCCTTAGGCTTTAACTGCTGGACAATAGCCATTTTGTACGCGTGGAAGTGCAGATCGAAACACAAATTCGTCTTACCGAGCGGTCAGACATGTGCAAAGCAGCAGCTTGTTTGCGGGCCGACTGCCGAGGACTGGCTTCCACAGCTTCTTTTACTCGATCGATATTCTCTGGCGTCGTAGATGACCTTGGTCGACCTGTTGACTTCTTTTTTAACACTGAACCGGTAGCTCTGAAGGTGCTCACCCATAGCATAATGGTGTTACCAGTTGGGACTCTTCCTCTTGGACCCACGTTAAATCGTCTACGGAACTGCCGCTGAGCAGCAACGCACGAATCGTCACTTTTAAAAAACGCCTCGACAACAAACGCATGGTGCTCACCCGACCAATGTTCTATGGCTACCACAAATGTCCACGTGTGGGCTCTGGATTGCGCCTATCCGCACCACCCCCCACCATCTACTCGCTCGACAATACGGCGGCGAAAACCGTCAGATCATTTTGCCGCACCCTGTATATTATTCGGCTGCAGAGTATGCCTGTCCTCTATGCCACAGTTCAACTCATGCCAAACAAAGTAGACATTGCACTTAATGACACATGCAGAATCATTACAGGCTGCTTAAAATCAACTCCAGTCAAATGGCTTCACCGTCTCGCAGGAATAGCACCACCTTCTGTTCGAAGAAAAATAGCAGTGAACAAGGAAAGGAGGAAAGTGAACCATGAAAAATTTCATCCACTATATGGGCATATCCCTCACAGGCAAAGACTGAAGTCCAGGAAAAGTTTGCTAAGAATATCTCAGGAACTTACAACGACAACTGAAGAAGCCAGGTTACAAGCTAAGGCTCCTCTTCCGTATGGCTGGGGAAGAGTGTCTGAATATTTGCCACCTGGTTATGACAAGGGATGGTTGACGTGGAAGTCTTTGAATAGGCTGAGATCAGGAGTGGGCAGATGCAAAGTGAACTTGGTCAGATGGGGCTAATGGGGCTACACGGAGATCGATGACATGAAGTGCGACTGCGGTGAAGACCAGACTGTCCAGCACATGCTCCAGTGTCGACAGTGCCCAGCATCCTGCTCGGCAGCTAATCTGAATGAGGCCTCAGAATATGCACTGGAAGTGGCCAAGTTCTGGTCCAGCATAATTTGGTGCTTGTGTAACTATGTTTCTGATATGAAATAATATTAATAAATATCATAAGAAAACAAAGTATTAATTGATCATACAATGTAGGCTTTCACAGTCAGTATTAACTTCACTCATAATTTCTGGGCTGAAAGGTCGATAAGTAATTATCGACCACGGCCTTTCAGCCAGGAAATTATGGGTGAAAGTATTAATTGCCGGATCCCACTCTGCAAAGCTCAGATTTATTGTTTATTTCAACAACAAGACTATAACCACTGGGGGGGGGGGAGAGAAAAACCGTTATCTATAGTCTCCCTGTCAGGGCACTTTGGGTCACAGTAAAATGAAGCAATGCACTGGAGTAATTGAAACTTTAAAAATTATCATTTTTGGTGTCTTGATAAACTGCATTGCTGCTTATTTGGCATTCAAAATCACCACTTCATCACAATATCATGTCACTGTTTGGAAATAACACCTCAGTGCACTTATAACTTTCACCTTGGTACAAGGAACAGCAACACACCGTATCTGTCAGCTAACGCAAATAAATCCTTCTTGCCTCTCTATGAACATGGTCAACAAACTTTCTACAACCATGAGTACTTCCACCAATACCTTATTCACTTACACTGTCCGTCAATAAGTGCATGCACAGTTCACCCACTGCACACCAGACCTCAAGTCTCATCTTCACAAGAAGAATGCATCTCTTGTCAATTCCTCACTTTCCTACCTTCGCTTTCAGGACCTCTCCATCCAAGTCCATCTGCCAAAACCAGAATTGGAGAAACAATCTCATAGGCTACGTGTATTTGCTATTGTATTCTTATTGGTATATCTGAATTGCCACATGGATGGTTTCCTCTGATCTTTTCTTGAGTCGCCCAACTTGGCTTCCTCTCTCTTCCTAAACCTGTCCTTTGTAACCTCCCAAAATTATTCCCAAACACTTACACACTTTTTATAGGCTTTCCAGCCCTACATAGAAAACTGTGGGCCAGTTTACAACCCCCTGCCCCCCCCCCCCCCCCCCCCCCCCCCCCCCCCCCCCCCCCCCCCCACTGCTGCTAAGCTCTTAATGCAGGCAAGATGGATCAATAGGAACATTCCTCCTATTGTGTTGAGTGTGTCCACCTCATTTTTCTTGACTCAATGTTCACATTATTTTTGGTTGGATTCACTCTTATATGCGAGGACAAGCCAAAAATATCTTCACCTGTCCACACAACTGCAAACTGTTTTTGCATTATATGTTGCACATTATTCTAGTAATGTAATAAGTCAACATTTTTACTCATTATACACTCAAGGCATACACATTTTAAAGAGTGTGTGTAGATTTCTAGCCAATTGTACATATGTATGTTCCAACTTAAATTATAATATCCTTAAAGATTTTGAAATGTAATCATTTGAGCTTCTTGAATATACTGGTTTGCATAATTCAATTTCTAACTGCAACTGATCCGTTTTATGTACTCAGCTGCACAAATTGTGTTCTGCCAAAATTCCTTGATTGATTATTTGACATAAAATTCTTTTTTAAAAAAATACTGAAAATGGGAAGATTTTTATCTCTTGCATTTATGTCATCTGCAAGGAAAACAATTTTGAGATGCAAGTTTTGAATTATATATAAATCTAAACTAACAGTGGACCTAATGCAATGCCATGGTGAACACCATTAGATAATACCTAATTCAGAATACTGCATGTGACCTAATACAAGAACTATTACCTATTGTTTCTGATTTATGTAACATTACCTAAATCGTATTGTAACTGTACAACAAGAGCTTTCTTATTTTAATGGATGCAGAAAGGTTTTGCAGTCAGTAGAATCAAGAAAGTTATCCAATTCACAGAAAATTTTTGCAGCTGAAAATTTGTTATATTATTTCTGCAAAATGTTGTTAGTAGTTCTGGGAATGTCTTGATTTTCAAAGAAAATTGTTATTTAGTTAAAATGTTCTGAATAATTACATGATAAAAGACTGTTTTACATTTCTCTCTTAAACTCTTTGAAAAATGATGATATTCTGGATCATCTATTTATTTTCTTTTTAAAAATTGTTTTACAGCAATATTATGAAACTTGTGTAAGAAAATTCTTCACAGCATTGATGTGTTATATAGGCAACTTAAACAATGCTCTACTATGAACATATCCGCTTAAGATTGGAAATTTCTCCAGCAATATTTAGTGTAACTCCTTGCTGTCTTAATCTATTGAGATCTATGAAGTTGCTAAAATATAAATTTTCAATTATGGTAAAACAAAGTTGCAATCAAAAATATCAGCAGTTATATAAAGGTGTTTTTAATGTAATCATTATTTATCATTTATATTACTGGCTGTGGTTAATCTGATTTTATGTAATTGTACTTTTTATCTCTCTGTATTATGGTAACAACCAAAGGTATGTTTGAACATGATTATGTTAATTGCTACCTCCATAAGCACATTTCCCTTAATGTAATTTAATTTCAAGGAAAGCGAAAATGACTCATCACTCACCAAAGTTGAAGGCAGCAACGAGAGAAGAACATATATGATGAACACACAAATAAACTCAATATTTCGGTTATTAAACCTTATTCATGATGCACACAATGAGTCATGAGGCTCGGGAGGAGTACTACATGACTAGGTGGATTATCAATATGGCGATGGAACTGAGGTATTGTATATAAATATGTAGATCGCAAATGGTGGTACAACTAAAACTAGACAAACAAAAAAGGGGGGGGGGAAAAAAGGGTTAATAAATATGGACGGATAAATTTTGAAAAATAAAATAAGGTAATTAGTTAAATGACAATAATGCTACTACTAATCCTACTAATAATTGAGTGATGTGTCAAGGAAAGGAATTTCATCTGAGGTTGAGGCTGGGTGGGTGTCTGGTATCTAGGATGTTTTGGTAAGCAAGTTCCCATTTGCGAAGTTCTGAGGTGGCGATAGTTTCAGGGAAAACTCTGATTGCTCTCACAGTGAAACAGTCATTGAAGTTGTTGGAGTTGTGGTAGTTAGCATGTTCTGGTATGGGAAGATATAATTTGCGGGTGTGAACTGTTTGTCTGTGGCCATTCATTCTGGTCGAGAGTTGTTGTGTAGACAGGCCTATGTAAGTACTCGTGCAATGGCGACAAGTTAGCTGGTATATGATGTGTGTAGTGGAGCATGTGGCATGTCCGGTGATGGGAAAGGTTTTCCATGTGACAGGGTTGGAAAATGTAGTAGTGGGAGGATGCATGTTGCCAGTTTTGCAGCGGGGTCTATTATAGGAATAAGATCCACAAGGTGTTTTGAGAGAGTCAGATGGAAGGTATTTGTGAACTAAGATGTTTTTGAGGTTAGGTTGACTGCTGAAACAAGTACGGGGGACAGTTGGCAGAATTTTTGGCAAGAGAGTGCACATTTCTGGAAAGGACCGAAGAAAGTCATGACCCTGTTGTAGGATTCGATTGATGGATTCGAGACCAGGCAAGAACTGGGTGACAAAGACAAGGCCGGATATCTGGCAGATCTTGTAGATAAACAAATCACGCTTGCAATCACCCACCCTCCATGGAACCACTCCCTCCCGGCTCCTCTAGCATCCAACCATAGCCCTGTCTTTGTCACCCAGTTCTCGCCTGGTCTCGAATCCATCAATCGAAACCTACAACAGGGGCATGACTTCCTTCGGCCATTTCCAGAAATGTGCACTCTCTTGCCAAAAATTCTGCCAACTGTCCCCTGTACTTGTTTCAGCAGACCACCTAACCTCAAAAACATCTTGGTTCACAAATACCTACCATCTGACTCTCCCAAAACACCTTATGGATCTTTTCCCTGTAGTAGACCCCACTGCAAAACCTGCAACATGCATCCTCCCACTACTACATTTTCCAACCCTTTCATTGGGGAAACCTTTCCCATCACCGGACATGCCACATGCTCCACTACGCACATCATATACCAGCTAACTTGTCGCCATTGCATGAGTTCTTACATAGGCCTGACTACACAACAACTCTCGACCAGAATGAATGGCCACAGACAAACAGTTCACACCTACAATTTATATCTTCCCATACCAGAACATGCTAACTACCACAACTCCAACAACTTCAATGACTGTTTCACCATGAGAGCAATCAGAGTTTTCCCTGAAACTACCGTCACCTCAGAACTTCGCAGATGGGAACTTGCTTACCAAAACATCCTAGATACCAGACACCCACCTGGCCTCAACCACAGATGAAATTCCTTTCCTTGACGCATCACTCATTATTAGTAGGATTAGTAGTAGCATTATTGTCATTTAACTAATTATCTTATTTTATTTTTCTAAATTTATCCGTCCATATTTATTAACTTTATTTCTCTCCCCCATTTTTTGTTTGTCTAGTTTTAGTTGTACCACCATTTGCGATCTACATATTTATATACAATATCTCAGTCTCACCGCCATATTGATAATCCACCTAGTCATGTAGCAACCCTCAGCGTGTGCACACCTCCCGAGCCTCATGACTCATTTTCTCTGTCATGAATAAGGTTTAGTAACCGAAATATTGAGTTTATTTGTGTGTTCGTAATATATGTTCTTCTCTTGTCACTGCCTTCCAGTTTGGTGAGTTAAGAGTTATTTTCCCTTTCCTTACAATTACAGTTAGGTATATCATAGTATCCACTGAGGATCTTGTAGGTTTCAATTGCTTCTTTCCTTTATCTTCTCTCTTCCAGCATTGTGTGTGGCATTAGAACTTAAAATGACAGTGATATTTGAATATTCGCTTTATGTGTTTTTACTGTATCTGTAGCCTACTGTCATTGCCTGTAGCAGGTGATGATTCCTATTGTTTTATTAATTTTATTTGTTTGTGTCTTTGAAGTATCTCGTTTTGTTGATGGAGCTCAACATTTTTTTCTAAATGTGCATGTTTTTGGATGCATTTGTAACTTTGCTAAGTATTCTATAGGATCATTTGAAATGATCTTTTGGTTTTACATTAGACATATTACAGTTTCTATGTGCTAAATGCAAATTTCTTCTTTTCTTGTTTGTGTAATGATGTGTTGTACTCTGACCAGATATCTTCTTTCGGGAAGCTATGTTCAAATTCACCAAATGTAATGTTATTAAAGATATTATGCTTTCATAGTTACAAACTTCAGCCTATTCTTTTTCTAACAATAGAAGCAGGCAAAAAGAATTATTTTATTTAATTGCGATGGAGCACATTCTCAGGTGGAAATTTCCCTAATCATTGATTTATCCCTTTCTTCTTATTATTTATTATTTTATTGTTATCTCGTATCATTGAGCATAAATTCCCCACCTATCTATTTGTGCCTTTTGTGAATTTTAATTTCTTTAAGTGTTTTTAGTAAATTATTCATTTCTTTGTTGTTAATTTATTAAAAACCCAGAGTCTGAAAAAAAAAAAAAAATCTTTTATGCACAAACTTGAGTGACAGCTTGTGCTCATTATCATTTTCTTCTTTCCATGCACTACTTGTACTTTGCAAGCCTCTTCACCATCATACACCTTTGTACAGTCCCAGTACTATCTTCACCTGCCTCCTGTCTTCTAATGACTTACAATCCAGCTCTTTTATTAATCATTTACTCATTGGACACTGGAATAATCCCCACATATAAATCAACCAGCCCTCCTTTTCACACCCTCAACTCTTGTATTTGATACACAAAATATGTGTTCCAAACTACACCATCATATTCAAGCAGTGGTCTGGCTAAGATTTTGCATCCCAATTCCCTCACTTCTTTGATACATCTCCTCTTCCCCCTCTCCAGTAAATGAAGGATTTTGTAACCTTTTCTTACAATCTGCCCAATGTGTCATGCTCAGTTTAGTTTATTATCAAATGTGCCAAGATATTTACATTTCATGTCTTCAACAAGAGTTCAGTCCCACATTGTAATAATAACAATCTATAGTTTTTATCTAATAGCTGACTCCTGACCCTTCTATGCATTTATCTTCATTATATGTTGACCTACCCAATTAGATATTCTGTCCAGGTCTCCCATTTTAATCCTATTATATCATATGCAAACAAACTAACTTCTGACTGTAAACCATCATTAGCATAATGAACAGCAATGATCTCAACACCCTACCTTTGGCACTCCCATATTCACTTCCACTTCTTTTGATATCACATTTCCTACTCTAACACTTTGCTTTCTCCCTTCTAAGCTTCTACCCTGCACGTCACTTTTTTCATCTACTCCAATTAATTTGATTCCATTTTATATCTCACTCTGTCAGATACCTTTGAAAGGTTTAGTGCTGTTCTATCAAATCATTAATCTATGTCTTTCCAGGTGAGGCCCCCTCTACTATTGCTTCAAGAGCTTCATCTATTTCTTTATCGTTGTTAATTTTTCACAATCTGAATCTGCAGTCAGTTTCCCTTTGATCACCTATTTTTATCCCCTCACCAGCAGCCTCTGACCTAAAAAAAGTACAGTCTGGACCCCATAATAAATGGAAGTGATATCAATTACAGCATTATCTAACAACTCAGAAAGTATCTGCTTCCCCTCTTATGTAAGTGTGGACCGTGATCAGTGCAGTCCCACTTATCAATGATGTCAACAAGCACAACCCCAAGACTGGACCAATGCCTTTCCCAAGCAGTACCTCAGTCTCCACTTTTATCCACATCACAGAATTGTACTACCGTTGCCAATCATGGCAACTTAATACTTGCATGAGTTCCACCCTGGTATGCTGTGCCTCCTTCACCATCTTCCTCAAGTCACTGTCTATACTACAACTCTTGTTTGTATTAATACTATTGCACACACATCCCACCATCACTTTTCAATCCTGCTTGATTGAGGAAAAGTATTTTGGAATCGTTGCAAACAAAATAAGAGAGGAAAAAAATGCAAGAAAGCATAAAATGTAAGTTGATTGTTAACAATTTAGGTTGATAAAAAGCGGATGCTTTTGGTTCTTGGATATATGAGCTATAAAGTTGTAGATGTTGGAGCTATTAGTTTGAAAAGGAATATTAAATTCAGTGACTAACACAAAGACTTCTTTCAACTCAATTATAACTATATAATTATTTTAAAACCATTACAAATTGCTTTTTTTTAGTACCAAAACTGGTTTAATTGTCAGACACATTTACAATGTTGGAATAGTTAAATTAATTCCAATTGGTTACTGCAAAGAGACAGTGTTAAAAACATGTGGAAAAAATATGTACTCTGATAAAATTATTAGTAAATATCTGTATATAACCAAAAATTCTTTATTTTGAAATAATGGAGTATTTCTCAGTGCACAAACTGTATAAAATGTTCTTTCACCTCCCAGCAGAGAAGTACAACAAGTAGATGTGATGTTTCAAAGCTGTTCTCTGACAATTTATCAGGTTATTGCTGTAGCTGCCTTTATATACACCCATTTTGATAAGTTGTTGTCAGTGATCTCAGAGTCATGTTTGCAGAGCACCTTTCGGTGCTGAGGCAGTGGAGCCAGAAGCATGGCAGGAGTTTGGCAGCAGGGCAGGTGGGGTGGTGAGTTTACACGTGGCATTCTAGAAACACCATGATGTCTGTCTTGATGTTAATAGAGTGCACTTTGACCAGCAGTTGTAAGCACCTTTGAATTTTGGCAAATTCTGGTTTTGCTTAGGCGGGACTTAGAAATTTCGTGAAGTACAGTTTTCAACTTTAAGGAATTTCCTTGTAATCTTGCCCACAGTAATAATTCGTCATAAAAATCATTTTAAAGTGTATTTATCATATCGGGAAACGTTTGGTTTAGGAGATATTCCCGTTTGTTAATGTTTTGAAACACGCGATCAGAATAGTGAAATTCTAAGATCTGTAATATCTTTAAATCGCGTAAAGCTACAACCGAACTTTTACCACCAGCTGTATTCAGCACTATCCCCGATATTTTGGCAATAAAATTAAATAATTTGGTAAAGTCTAATTAGCGATTTTAATTAAGAGAAAAAAATAAGCTTTTTTAAAAAAGAGATATCAATTTAAATTTTACATCAGCAGATATCCCTAATTAAGACGATTTCATACATATATGGGTTTTCTTAAAAAGTTTAAGCATCTGTCCGGATATTAAGTTTTTGTAAAATAGATTGTCGCAGATTGTTGTGCACGCGCGTAAAAAGTTCTAGAACACTTAGGGATTTTACCCAAATTTGAATGTATCACTACGCGGAGTCTTAAACAGCTAAAACTTTAAAATTAATTACTCTAAATTTCGCATGAGACTGCCGCTGGACTTCTAGTTGATAAGTCCAGATACTGTCAAAGTTTGAACATTTTTAATAGTCTGGATTGTCAAATAAATTACACATACTTTGAGCTACGCGGAAGCAAAAGGATGTGATACAGTTGCTGACGTCACTGGTTCTAGCCGTTTCTATAAAAAAAGACCCCGCCGCCATTATGGTTTGTCTGTTCCTGTCCGCGGTCTGTTCCTGTCGTTCGTCTCGGTTGGTCGTAACTCGCCATGCTGGCTAGTTCGAACATGTGGAAACTTTGGTGTCGTGTTAAATCGTAACTGCAATGACTGTTAAGAACTTGTAAATTTATAAAAGGGGTTTGGTCGGTTCAAAATTTCTCTCCACAATCTGCTAACTTTTGGAAACGAGAGTTCGATATGCCTGCTCAACTGTAAATGCAATTTTGAACTTTTGACTTTGAAAAATAAAACTTTGGATTTTACTAACAGTGAGCTTGTGTACTTCAGTTGTTAACATAAAACCCTTTTCTCAATTTGTGGGTAACAAATTTTGTGGCAACCTAAGGCATTTAGTTGAGTCATCCTGGCAACATGGTCAAACCAAATTAAAATATTTTGTAAGTTTTCATCGAACAGTGAGTGGCTATCAAGAGTGTAAGTTAAGGTACTTAGGCGATACTCAACCCCGGTATCGGTCTATGTCCTTACCCATTTTAGGAAGTTCTGTGAACAGTGTTTAAAGGGAAAGTGGTAGTTTTAAGGCCATTATGTAAAACAAAATAATATTCAAACAAGGACGTTTAGAAAACGAAAGACTTTCCTATTTGGAATTTCAAAATATAATTGTTTGTAAAACACTATAATTTTCCATTTTGTTCTTTATATCAATGTCTGTAAAATAATACACTTTAAAGTTTTTCTTAAGACAAATTTAATGTTTCTTGTAATAATATTTTTCAATGTACTTTTGTAATTTGTATTTATAACCGTTAATGTTTTGTATTTTGATAATATGTCTGATATTTTGACAATTTTGCGATTATTTGTGTTACACACGTTTATAATTTTGTGTTTGTGATTATCTGATATTTCACAATTTTACATTTCTGCTATTCGGTCATAATTTGTTTGACATTTAATAATTTTATTTGATATTTTGAGAATGAATGAGTTTTGAACCTTTTGTAGTAATTGAGTGAAAAGGTTAAAGTTTTTGAGATTGTTATAAATAATAATATTTTTGCTTTTGAGTATGAATGGTGGAGAGAGAACCGAACCGACATGCGATAGTTAATTTCTTTTGGGGATTTTAATTTTTTTCTTTTCTATTTTCAAGATGTTCAGTTAGTTTTCTTTAGAAAATAACTTCAATCTTCAGGGGGCATGTAAGCACCTTTGAATTTTGGCAAATTCTGGTTTTGCTTAGGCGGGACTTAGAAATTTCGTGAAGTACAGTTTTCAACTTTAAGGAATTTCCTTGTAATCTTGCCCACAGTAATAATTCGTCATAAAAATCATTTTATAGTGTATTTATCATATCGGGAAACGTTTGGTTTAGGAGATATTCCCGTTTGTTAATGTTTTGAAACACGTGATCAGAATAGTGAAATTCTAAGATCTGTAATATCTTTAAATCGCGTAAAGCTACAACCAAACTTTTACCACCAGCTGTAGTCAGCGCTATCCCCGATATTTTGGCAATAAAATTAAATAATTTGGTAAAGTCTAATTAGCGATTTTAATTAAGAGAAAAAAATAAGCTTTTTTATTAAAAGAGATATCAATTTAAACTTTACATCAGCAGATATCCCTAATTAAGACGATTTCATACATATATGGGTTTTCTTAAAAAGTTTAAGCATCTGTCCGGATATTAAGTTTTTGTAAAATAGATTGTCGCAGATTGTTGTGCACGCGCGTAAAAAGTTCTAGAACACTTAGGGATTTTACCCAAATTTGAATGTATCACTACGCGGAGTCTTAAACAGCTAAAACTTTAAAATTAATTACTCTAAATTTCGCATGAGACTGCCGCTGGACTTCTAGTTGATGAGTCCAGATACTGTCAAAGTTTGAACATTTTTAATAGTCTGGATTGTCAAATAAATTACACATACTTTGAGCTACGCGGAAGCAAAAGGATGTGATACAGTTGCTGACGTCACTGGTTCTAGCCGTTTCTATAAAAAAAGACCCCGCCGCCATTATGGTTTGTCTGTTCCTGTCTGCGGTCTGTTCCTGTCGTTCGTCTCGGTTGGTCGTAACTCGCCATGCTGGCTAGTTCGAACATGTGGAAACTTTGGTGTCGTGTTAAATCGTAACTGCAATGACTGTTAAGAACTTGTAAATTTATTAAAGGGGTTGGTCGGTTCAAAATTTCTCTCCACAATCTGCTAACTTTTGGAAAAGAGAGTTCGATATGCCTGCTCAACTGTAATTGCAATTTTGAACTTTTGACTTTGAAAAATAAAACTTTGGATTTTACTAACAGTGAACTTGTGTACTTCAGTTGTTAACATAAAACCCTTTTCTCAATTTGTGGGTAACAAATTTTGTGGCGACCTAAGGCATTTAGTTGAGTCATCCTGGCTACATGGTCAAACCAAATTAAAATATTCAGTAAGTTTTCATCGAACAGTGAGGTGCTATCAAGAGTGTAAGTTAAGGCACTTAGGCGATACTCAACCCCGGTATCGGCCTCTATGTCCTTACACAGTGAGCCAACCACCTTCCCAACTCACCTCACTCTGTTTTTAGTACCACCTTCAACAGATTGAGAGGCTCACTGTACATATGTCTCTGGTGTCAATGGCAACCAACGGCTGGCCTGGCTGTATATAAGGGCAGCTCTGTCAGGAAACTAACACTTCACTGGAAAGTTAAGTTGGAGGCTGGCTTTGAAACATGAAAACTACAATAGAACTCCAATTATCTGAATCAATTGGGACTGGACCCCATTTGGATAATCGAAAATTCGGATAATTGAATTTTTTCCAAAAAAGGGTATTTTTTTATTATTTACTGTATGTATGTTGAAAATGGGAGAAAAAACTATATTTAAAGGAAAAGACCTTTTAATTTATTGAATGAAAAGGCAACACTTTTACTCGTTAAGAATAGCTAAAAGTGCTGTACGTTAGTTATTACAGTATGTACGTACCATGCTATAAATAAAAGTCATTGCTTGCTGAACATCTCTGTCAAAGTAAGCTGTTTGACTGTATTCATCTATTTTCTATCAGCAAAGTCGCTCATCCGCTTGACAGTGAGAAGTTTCAAGTGATATGTAGGAACAATCATTATTTTTTTAGTCGCAGTACATTTTCGTTTTAATTAAAAAAGTGATTCAGTTAATTAGCGATTCGGATAATCAGCAATTCGGATAATCGGAGTTTTACTGTACTCTCTAGTGAGAGCCTTGAGAACATTTTATACATTCTTTGCAGATAAACCTTATAACAAATTGGAAAGATAATATTAAAAAAGGCCAACTGAAATAAGAAATCAAAGACCTGTAGTTTCAAAGAGCTAAGACTATGTGGTAGCTTCCTTACTATCAAGTTAGAAGGGTTTGTAGATTTTAAGAGTATGATTTTAAAGGAAATATATAAACTTACTGAATACCTGATAAGATTGTAGTATATTATCTCAATTGTTATATTATAGTTTTTTAAGGATTCTAAATAAACTTGATAAAAACAAAACAAAAATGGTTGTATTTATGATTATTTTTTTTCTTAATTCCAGAAAAAGCCAAGAAAATCAAATAAAAAGTTTTTAAAGAGAATGATTCCCTTTCTAAGATTGATGGTGGTATTTGTCCACTTTATAATTGACAAAATTATTGATTTTTTATTTTCTCTATATTATGATGACTCTAAGAAGAGGACATTACCTCCAGTCAAAAGTCAGCTGCTTCTGGAGAGTGCTACTTCTCTGGCTGCCAAAATAAGAAATAAAGAAGTATGTTAATGTTTACTAAATCAATTTTATTTACTCTGATTGTGATCAAATTGTTTTTTTGAACTTAACCTTAGTCTTTTATTACTAGAATTAATACCAACTTTTATGCTGCTACATATTCAGTACTTCACATTCTTTTAAATAAATTATATAGACACCATTAATATTTCTTCACACTACTGTATATATTTTTTTAAGTGTACGCTGGACAAGAGACTTGGGTTAGAATACCCATCCAATTTTTTTTTTTTTTTTTTTTTTTTTTTTTTTTTTTTTTTTACCTTGTGTTTACAAATGCGCTGAAATGTTTTAAAATTTACTTAAGGGTGTCTGACCTATAAATCTAAAATAAGTTCATAATTTTCAACAAGACAGGAAAATGAAACTATTGCCTGCTAAAATTGGAGATAGGCGTGCTATTATAACAACCACAAGATGTACACAAATGTACCCTGTTTCCAGTGATCCCTTATTCTCATGTGAAAGAAATCAAAACTGCCACATACCACACCCATCTGAATAAGCCTTAGTTATTGTTTGTGGGTGGAAGTGTTTATGAAGTTCAAAAAGTTTCAAAATGCTAATAATGGGTGACTGAAAGGAAAAATTTTAGGGGATTGTGGTTTTTATGGAAGTCTGAGTACAAATGTAAAACCAAACAAACATAATAACATTAAGATAAAAATTAACTCTTAGGTAAGTGATGAGAAAATAATAAAAATTAATTAGTAAATTTCAAACAGGAAACCTTGGTATTTAAAGAAAGTTAAAATATTATGAACTTTCCTCTGGTGGGTTTGGGAAAGGAGGGATATAAATGGGATTTAGGCTAATGTCATATCTGGGATATAGGATGTTTTGGTGTACAAGTTCCAGATGGATTAATGGTTTCAAGAAAGAATTTGGTCTAACTATACGATAGTTATTGAAATTGTAGGGGTTGCTAGAAGTTTTAGTTATAAACTATTTTCCTGCATCTGTTCTTTCTGACGGACAGCTAGTTAATGGTGAAGCATATAAGAAGGTTAAAAATTATAAAATGAAATAAATACAAGTTTCATAAAAATGAAATACAGTCGGAGTTACTGGAGATTAATCTCAGAGTATCTGCTTTGTAGGATATGTTGTTACACTATATTCCACCAGTGGAATAAAGATGAGGCGATAGTTTTGGTAAGAAATCAAACTATCAAGCTGTTTTTAAGGTCATTGAAATTGTAGGAACTTGTTGTGCTAGTGCACTGTCCAACTTTAGAGTAAAAAAAATTTGCATTCTGCCATGAAGCATATTTCTGTTTTCTCTAAATATGTATATTTTAAAAATAAATTAGTTTTTCTCTTGTAAAATGAAGAGAAATGCCTTCCTTCTATTTTAATTGAAAACTGTGGTCTGTTAGTATATTTTTATGGATCTTCTTTTGAAGTCTTCTTTTTTATATCATTTATAGTCTGCAATATTAATTAGATAAAGGTAACAATGAAATCGCCAATAAGCACTGAAAATAAGATAGGATAGTGGATAACCTGTCACTTACCTCAGATGAAGGCAGGAGGACAAGATGAACACAAGGGTAAACAAAATACAAACACTTCACTACATTTTGATTCATAAACTTAATCATGCAAGAGGTAAGACATATGGCAAGGAAAAGATGTGTACACTTCAGAACCTACCATATAAGGTCCTGATGTGTACACATCTTCTTATACAGCCAACCAGACATTGTTTGTAAATTATGTGATTTAATTGGCCCCTTTACAGCCAATATTTTATTTTGCTGATTGTATGGCAGACCTCTTTACAGTTGGTGATGCAGACAGTAATTTCATAATGTTTTTTAACCACATTACGGCTTGGTTGTTTAAGGGCATTAGTGACCTAAAGCAATAATGAAACAATGATTAAGTTATGAACCAAAATGTTGTGAAGTGTTTTTGTTTTTTGTGAAATATTAATTAGATGTACATGTCTGCTTATTGGATATTTCATTGTGTTTGTGACATACAAATTTGACTTTGCATAAATTGTAATTAGTTTAAACTAGGATTGTTGCAGATGTCATTTTTGCGGATGCATTTGCGGATGCGGATGTTCAGAGCTTGACATCCGCTGATTCAGATGTTTTGCGGAAGTGGATGCGGATGTGAAAAAATAAATTTAAAATTATTTAGATTTCAATGTTTTATTAAAAATAAATTAAAAATAAATCTTTTTTCATAATTAAATTCTATTTCCATATAATACTGCCATATTGATTTATTTTTGCCTGATCTTTCAACAACAAAAAATGTGGGATGATTTCACAAGTGAATTAAATTATTTAAATAATTACGTACGCGTCTAAAAACCAGTCTTTTTCATATGAACTTTGCGGAGTTCGTGGCTGGCTATACTAATTCAAGCGTCAAGCATAAGGCCACACCACCGCTCATCTCCATGCTTGCTTTTTTTTTTGTGTTATAACTATACGCCTCATCGACATTGAGGTCATTAGAGGCGTGAAAAGATCGGGGTTTGGAACGGGAAGGAATTTGGCCATGGTCTTTTAATGGAAGCATTCACCTGGAGTGATTTGGGGAAGCCATGAAAAACCCAAATCTGGATGCCCGGATGGGGATTCGAACTGCCGTCCTCCCGAATGCGAGGCCAGGCCGTTACCGACTACTCACCACGCACAGTTCCGTGCTTGTGACCCACCTTCCCACCGCTCCAGTGGCTTATTTACAGTACAACTTGTAGGACCTACGAGTTCCGATTTTCGTTAAAAGAACTCTTGTTGGTCTGTGAAAGCAGTTACAGGTTCCTTTCGATTCACTCAATGTTTTTTCAACAAAAAATAATAAGATTATTATACATTTTAATTTAAATACAGACTTCAAATATTCTGTAAATTAATAATAATTTTGTGTGATCTAAAAATTTCAGTCACAGAGTTTCTTATCAGCCGTGCAGTGTACCTCTATCGTTGTCACCTATTTTTAAAAGGAGACCTACAGATTAACGTGAAATTCGAACCACGGAGCGTCCCACAATCTTAGCATTAACAAAATCAAAGCTTTGCCAGAGGTGACTGTCAATTTTAAGACCCAAGAAAATTGCAGCTGAGGCAAGGATTTGAACAAAGGACTTTCAGTACCCCAATCGTATGCCGTATCCATCTGAGTCAAGAGACAAATCTGGATGTAATTACAAATAAATATTCAACCACAATAAAATCAACATACTTTTTTTTCTGTAGCATTTATTTTTGCTATCCCAAAACACAAATGTTTTTTTATATGATTAAATACATATTTTTCAGTACTTCTAAATTCAGATGCTTGCGGCGTGTGATTCGGGTATGGAAGGTCCGCGGTTCAAAATTCGAGTCTCGGATGCAATTTTTACAGGCCTTAAAATCGACCTTCACGTCTGGCAATTTCATTTGTTAATGTGAACATGCAAGGACTATATCTACATTTTGAAAACATCTGAAGTAAGGCTGAAAAGATGGACGCTTTTCTAAAGCAATCAGTAATGCTAAAACAACATTTAGTCGTAAAGGACCAGAAATTTCTGAACTCTTTGTATATGATTCTCCATATCGACCAGCCAGACACCAGTTCGCACCGTCAAAAATTAGATCCAACTAATGACTGCCGACACACGGTGCGGTGTCATTTGAACTCACTTCAGTCGAGTGGGTGACAACAATAAGAAAAGTGTCAGTCGGTGACAGTGCGGGTTCGGTGCTGTCTATTGTAGCCTGACCTTTACTTTAATTGCAAGTTTAAACTAGTAAATTCATGGCTTAGGTAATAACACCGTTTAGTTCATTGTTACTTTTATTGCAAGATCATCAGAAAACAATCACTTTTTTGTTAGCTAAGCTACGATGGACAGAATCTCAAATAAAGATAAAAGAATAATATATATTGCAATGTAAACAAAACATCCACAATACATCCGCGTTAGAAAATTGCGGATGTGGATGTGACAGCGGATGTAGGAATTCATGCGAAAGTTTCGCACTTGCGAATGCGGACATCCATTACATCCCTAGTTTAAACTACAATGAGTAGCAGAGCTCAGTGGTGTAACTATACTGTTGAGGCCCATGGTAAATTCATCAGATAGGGCTCTATCTCAGTGCCATATCTCGGGGTGGGAGATGCAAACCAGGGCACCCATTTTATGGGAGACCTTTTTTTATTTTGTTGGCTCCACTTCTACCCTGGGCAGCAAGAAATGGTATAGGCTGTTTAAAGGGTCAGGCCCCCTCAGGCTAGGGACCCATGCGATTTGCCCATCCTGCCACCTTATTGTATGGTAGAGCTATTACTTTTTCCAGATTTAAAACTTACAAGAAAACTGTACAAATATCTCTTTTATGTAGATGTGTTACTCTTAAAAATATTTAGATTCAGTATAGTTTTCTCAATTCAAAAGCAAATTTTGAGTAAAAACTCTGTGGATACATTACATTTTTCATTTCAATTAATCCAAGAGTTTCGAAGTATCACTTATTTTTAATACTTTATAAAGCACATTGCCACTATCACAATAATAGCACTCCAAACTAATGTAATTTGACAGCCAATGCCTCCTCGCTACCTCTAGATATTAATTGGTTAGTTGAACAATCACATTAAAGACAAAACGTGTGTGGATTGGAGGTGAGTCCTTCGTCTTATTCATTGTGTCTGTGGAGTGCTCTTTTTTTCTCCAAAATGTCAAATCTCCAGGTCACAGAGTCTATCCTGCAGCCCAGGTTTGGTAGTATTTATGTGTGAAATTCTGAAATTCATAAATGTTTAAGTATGCATTTAATGTACAACTGTATGAAACATAAAAATTGTTGTTTAACACCTTTAATTTTTTGAAAAAAGTATTTTATTGACACTTGGCCAGTTGGCCATACAGTCAAGATACATCATACTTAGTGCTGTATCTTTAAATATATACATGCATGTGCCCACATTTACATATACCCATTACACATATATACAAGTCACTGTTAATATTATAGGATTACATCATAGTTATCGAATTATATATAACAGAAATAATAATTTATATAGCATTAAGGACATAAACATAAACATTTAGAACATAAAATTATAGGAGGAATTAAGTGGCACTTAAAAAGTTAAAACATTACAAAAGCATTAAACCACAGATTTCACAGTAAGATTTTGATAATCCAATGGGTTTTATAGATGTAAAAGTTAAATGTGTTATGAAGCGTTTCCATTAAACTCTTTAACAATAAACCAGTGTCCTTCTGGTGCTCTGTAAACAATAATTGTTTGAAATATTGAGGATTAGAGTGGGTTTTACCAGGTTATATTTCTATATAGTTTCTTTTTATGAAGTGTACCATTCTCTGGTATATTGAGATATTTTCTAGAGCAAGAAGGTGGCCTACATTAACTGTATAACTTATGTCCCAATGTTTTAGGTCTCTCCAGAAAGTGTCTGTTTCTTCTTTGTAATTCTTGCATCAGAAAAATAGGTGATTTGTATCAGCCTCGGACTCCCCATTGCAATGACAAAGTGAGGAGTTTGCTAAATTTATTTTGTACAAGTGGCTTCTGAATCTGCTGTGATTGAATTTTAATCTCGATATTATAGTCATAGCATTTTTTCTGAAACCATTATGTTTTCGGTATTTGTGGTTGTATCCACCTGTAGTCTCTTCCCTTGTGTTGTTCACTGCATTGCCATGTATTATTCCAGGCCTCAGTTGTTTTGTGGCGAAATATTGAGATTAAGTCACTTCCTATCAGAAGTTCCACTAGGTTTTCTGTTTATGCATCTAATTTTGCAAGAGAATCCACTCTTTCGTTGCCATGAAGCCTAATATGTGCTTTAACCCAGATAAAGAGGTCTTCATTCCTTGTTTATTTATGGTGGTCAACAATATGTTATATAAAGTGGAGTCCTCCCTCTATCTTTGATTCCATTGCCCAGCTTTTGAAGTGTCGATTTTCAATCTGTAAGAATTATAGTATTCGGAATGCGCATCTCTAGCACATATTCCAATGCTTCAAGTATTGCATATAGTTCAGCTGTAAAGGAGGATGTTTCCGTATGTAGCTTAGCCAGCCTTTCCACTCCATTAGTGCTGTCAACAAAGGGGCTCCCAACCATGTCGCCAGTCTTGGACCCATCTGTGTTAATATGTACGACTCGACCCATGCCGCTTTGATAATCACTCAGAAGCTTGTTGTTACTTAAGGCATTCTCTGAATAACTGAGATTTTCTATCATCTCATGCTTGGTCATAATGGTTTCATAGTTAACACCATAGCATGGTAATCTTGTAAGAGAGAGCACTTGTGACTGATATTCACTAAGGTCGGAGATGGCCGCAGATAGAGGTGGGCTGTTCCTATGAGTCCAGTACATGGAAGCTGATGTTGCCAGCCACAGGGCAGCTGACTTTGCACTTATAGTCAAAATTGATTTTCACTATCAAATATATTTGGGATCTAGACGGGTTATATGTCAAAAGTTGAGGAAATTTTTATAGAATATTTTGAAAACAGAATCATTTCACAGACTAACGAATTGAAGGAATGATGACAGTGTAAAGCTTTTACAACTTTAACTCGAAATCTACAAATCCTAGGAGAAAACTTGTCATAACTAAAACTGACATTCAAAATATGCTTCATAACGTATCAAAATTTCAGAATGATCGGAATAAAAATAAGGTTTCCCTTTGTCAAACCAAGCATCTGCTGAGTCAGCTGGCCCAGTATGAATATAAGGAGCCCCGCTAGCCTTGGTGGGCAGCTGTAATTCGGCAGAAATTGAACTGAGAGGACGGCGTGTTGGTCGGTCGCGGAGATGTAGAAAATTTTAGTAGTGACGTTATAATGGTGCGAGCTCAACCTTCCTTCGAGATGAACTTTTAACTTTCACATCTAGGTTACTGTGAAAGGATGGATTAACCTGTAATCATTTATTTCGGATATAAGTCTGATGCTTTTCTTTTAGGCCTAAGCTGGTACCAAGTTTATGTAAGAACTTTTGCAAAATATATAATTTGGAATTCATCAGGAAGTCTGAAGTTGTATTTTAAGAACATACCTTTATCCTTTGGGGTAATTACGGGGGATTGGCGACCGTAAATATAATCACTTAAGGGTACCAGACACGATCATAGTTAAGACAAACTGCTGTAAGCTACAACCCCGAGCAAGCAATCTGTTTTACAATCTGGCTAAGGCAGAGGTAGGTGTCCTGGAGATTCCTGGAGGTTTTGTAGATGCAGAGGTCATCCACATATTGTATAAACCAGGTGTCTGGTGACAGTGCTGTACCTATATCACTACAGTATATGACAAACAGAAGTGGTGTCAGGATCAAGCCTTGTGGGAGAAAAAAACTTGTACGCCGACCCTCTGGTGTCCTTTATGGTTGTCCACAGGGTTGTGTGGGAGAGGTGAGTAGACGCCAGTATTATATCAACAACTGATTTCCGTTCACCTGGTTTTGAAATCCTTGTGTAAGAGACATCATTAATGACAACTAGTTCCTCTTCATCTGCTACCTCCATTATCATTCTTCTGACAGCATCTGTTCTTTCACTCCCCCAAACCAGACTGTGTCCATTTATATCGCCCATTATAATTACAGGTCTTGTTTCACATAGGAGCTGATGACCTGCTTGCATTCAGTTACATTTGGAGGGTGATATATTACTATATTTCATTTGATTAAAAAAAAATATTCAAAAGATGAATGTTCTAAAATTTCATAGACATATAACATATCTGTTGTACATGGTGCAAATACCATTGTTGATTATAATTCCTAATTGATTTTTTTTGTGTGTGTATTAATTTCCTAATTATAAATAATATGTAAGAAAAAAAAAAAGAGATGTAAATGTTTAATTCTAAACTGCCTTCCACAGACAGTAGTGTTTATAATAATGTAGAGATGGTCCAATTCTACGAGCTTGTGGGTCCTGAAAAGGACCTTCTGGCTCCTTTTTGTGTATCCTTTGACCGAGAGGTCTATTCTGACAGTTCGGTCTCATCTTATCGCTGTTGCTTTCTTAGCACCACCCAGGGGTCACATGTAGGGCAATTGAGGTTATACCTACGGACGTGAAGCAACTTAGACCCCCTGAAATTTTTGAGTATTATCCCATGTCGAAAACTTACAGAACTACTTAACAACATGTTGAGCAATAGATACTTTCAGATATACTCTGATAATGACAGAAGCAGAATATTTATACTAAATGATGGTTTACCCCAAGGATCTGTTTTAGCACCCCTCATATTCAATTTGTATACTCATGATTTACCGGAAACATCTTCAAGAAAATTTACTTACGCTGATGACATTTGTTTGGTGAACCAGAACCCCAACTTTTCTGATGCAGAAACAACTTTATCAGCTGATCTGGAAAAGTTAGATGACTACTTCAAGAAATGGTGCCTCCATCTAAATCCTCAGAAAACAGTTATTTCAACATTTCATTTGCGCGACAGACAAGCATACTAGAAACCAGAAGTTAAATTCAGAGGCCAACTATTGCCTTTTTGCGGCACACCAAAATATCTGGGTATAACACTGGACAGAACTCTGACTTTCAAACAGCATCTCTCAAATGTGGCTGCCAAAGTCAAAACAAGAAACAATATTCTCCATAAGCTTGCAGGTACTTCATGGGGAGCCAGTGCTCACATTCTAAGATCCACAGCCTTAGCACTGTCATACTCTGTTGCTGAATACTGCTGCCCATCCTGGATCAATAGTGTCCATACAAAGAAGGTAGATGTGCAACTCAATCAGGCAATGAGGATAATTACGGGATGTATTCATAGTACGAACACTATATGGCTTCCAGTGCTATGCAACATCTCACCCCCAGCACTAAGAAGATCAGAAGCTCTTTTAAAAATCTGGAAAATTATCCTGAAGAACCCTCAGCTGCCTATACATCAAGACATGATTCAAGCGAAACACTAACGCTTGAAATCAAGAAAACCACCATGGCGCACAGCAATCAACCTCACAGAGTTCTCTTTCAACACCAATAAGCTCTGGACAACTCAGTGGGAGCAGTCATCAGTAGCCAATAAAAATCTTGTTGAGGACCCCTCAGTAAGGTTACAAGGTTTCGAACTCCCTAGGCGGCAGTGGAGAATCATCAATTGAATTCGAACAGGACAAGGCAGATGCGCCTACTTATTATACAAATGGGGCTGGGTAGATTCTGCAAATTGTGACTGTGGAGCCACCTTACAGACAATCAATCACATCGTTTCTGACTGTCCTCTTCGGGCCTACAAGGGAACAATGGCAGAAATCCATGATGCGTCGATCAGTGCAGTTGACTGGATTAAAACATTAGATCTCGAGATATGAAATTGTACAAGCTTGTGATATGTATATTTCCTATTGTGTACCTCATAAATAATCATACAATAAATAAATAAATAATAATGTAGTAAATATATAATAATATCGTTGAATTCAACAAGAATATAGAATCTCTGTGTGGTGAGTTAAGAGAGTAGCTGTGAAGTTGGTTTTGTAAATTAATTTGAAGAAATTAAACCAAGGCATTTAATAATAGTAAAGTGCTATTATTTTATTTTAAAGAAATTTGGAAGAGAAGGGCCTTAATTATATATAAAATGGGGCTGACCTCCCATGATGTAAATTAGGCATTAAAAAAAAAAAATAATAATAAAAAAAAAAACTATTGGTCAACACGCTGAAAAGGGTGTTGCAGCAGATATGGATAAAGTGTAAATTAAGGAAATATATACTATATTATTTTGTGTGTTTTCATCTTCTAATATATCCAAACTGTTATTTAATTCTCATCATATCTAAAAGGGAGATAATTATTTCAGTTTCTATATGAAACTATTTTAACAAAAAGAGGCATAATGGATTTAGGCTGTAAGTGATTTAGTGGAGTAGTAGCTTCTATGGGCTATGTGCATTAGGTATTTAAAATCATGTGACAGTTACGTATTAGTTCATTCCAATGTATTTTACTATTCATTTCAGTCAGAAATTATAACCTTTTTACACAGCTGGCTCCACATTTATTTTCTCTAATTTTATTGCTAGTATTATTACGAGGGTAATTCGGAAAGTAAACTCCATTTGGCTTTAAATAAAAAACTTGGATGGTAAAAAATATTATATACATCTTAAAACTAAAGCTTTCTACTATTTTTCATCATAGTCACCATTTAAATTTATGCATTTGTCATAGCGTTTCACTAATTTACAAATTCGTTCTTCAATAAAATTTAGCTGCCTGGGCACATAGCCAATCTTTCATAGGATTTTGAAGTTCGTCATCGTCATCGAAGGCTGCGACGCTTGTCTTCATGTGAGTAAAGAGATGAAAATTACTAGGTGCCAACTTGGGGCTGTAAGGGGGATGATCAAAAGCGTCCCATTTAAATTTCTTAAGAAGCTCTTCAGTCTTACGACTGAACATGGTGGTGTAACCGCTAGCGTTCTGGCCTCACATTTGGGAGGACGGCAGTTCGAATCCCCGTCCGAGCATCCATATTTGTTTTTTCCATGGTTTCCCAAATCACTCCAAGCAAATGCCGGGATGCTTCCTTCAAAAGGCCATGGCCAAATTCCTTCCCATTCCTTGTCCCCCATCCTTTCCCGTCTCTAAATACCTCGCTGTTAGAGACACGTTAAGCAGATTAAAAAAAAAAATCAGTCTTGCGGGCACTGTGAGGACAAGCGTTGTCATGCAAAAACACAACACCGAATGACGTCTTACCACGATGTTTGTTTTGAATGGCTCGCTTAAGTTTCTTCAAAGTTTCACAGTAGACATCTGAAGTGATTATGGTGCCACGTTCCATAAATTCAAAGCAAAACTCCCTCGGCTTCCCAGAAAATTGTAGTCATAACCTTCCTTTCTTCGGCTTGTATGGAGAATTGTTATGGCCCCAGGCCATTGACTGTTGTTTCATTTGAGCGTTTACATTCGCCACGCACGTTTCATCATCAGTCACAATCGTCTTCAAAAAATCTTCTCCTTCCCCGTCATAGCGTGAAAGGAAGTTTAAGGCAGAACCCATTCATTTGGTTTTCTGGACCTCTGTAAGCAATTTTGGTACCCACCTAACACAGAACTTCTAGTAGCCTAATTGATCAGTTACAACCTCGTACAAAACAGTACGAGAAATTTGCGGGAATTGTTTAGAAAATTCAGATGTTGTGAATCTTCAATTTTCACAAACTTTTTCATCAACTTTCTTGACAAGATCATTACTCACAACAGAAGGTCTACCACTCCTCTCTTCATCATTAATGATTGTTCTACCACTTTTAAAAAATTGGACCCATTGCCACACAACACCTTCACTCATAACGTTCGGACCGTATACAGTACACAACTGATGATTAATCTCTGCTGCTGAAATGTTTTGCACCAAAATAAATTGTATTACAGCATGCAGCTCATATTTCGTGAGATTTTCTTTTGCAGCACTCATGTTTTAAGGTTAAATTTTTACTATTCTCCTTTTCCTTTTATTTTCTTTGAACATAGCAGTTATAGTACATAAATCAATTTATTCAATATCCAACATTACTGATATAAGTAAACACCTTGTTCTCTGTATGCTGGTTCACTCTATACTGATGTCGGGCAACAGTGTTATCCAACTTGTTTTTGTGTTGTCCAACCAGGTTGAGAGACAAGTTGCTGTGAGTATGGGGCCCTTTAGAAATAATAATAGAAGCATTAAACATTAATTGAGATGATCTTACTAAATACCTAAAGATGACAAAATAAGTAATGTAATGACCCAGTTCCAGTTGTTAATTGTTCTGACCAGGGGGGGAGGTTACTATGGCAGATGTTGTTAAACTGTGACCACTTCTGGTACCATTAATGCAGATTGGTTTAGTTTGTTAAGATGGCCACCAAACTATTGTCATAACCCCACAATAGTAGTAGAAAATTAAACAGTTCGCTCTGAGATATTCTTGAAAGAAGTAGTTTACAAACTTTGATACCAGTATGTTAGCTATGGTAAGGCATCAAAGCTATCGGATCCATGAATTTTAGATTGCAGGTTGACATTACTCACTTGATTATTCACTGCTTTCATAAGTACCCCAAAAATATGAAAGAAATTTGAATGCATCACCAAGCAGAAACAAAGTCCATTATCATGGCTGTTATTTGAATGCTTGTCACATCTTGAAAGTCCCTGAAGTACGACTGGTATTCAAACTTTTGATAAGTATACGCAAACTACATCTCAAATCTGCCTATCACACAGCTCCTAACACGTGTCTTCTCTCCTCTCCTGCATAAAACTTCTAGCTTAGGCAGGAAATCCTGTTTTTTTTTTTATGTAGGGATTGTTAAAGTTGACCTTTGGACCTTCTTTCTCTGTCTGTCAACATGCTTGAATCTTACTGAAATGTTTACATCTTGTAGCCCCTATTTTTCTGATCATTTTGTTCCATCATGACTTATGTCCAAAATTTCTTTGTTTAAAAGTTATAAAATTATAAAGCTTCAAATCCCAAAATCTTAAATTAGTCATATAGATTTTAATCCTGTGTGATGATTCCAGTTTCAAATTACTTCTTAAAATTTTCCTAATCTTTTGAAATATGTCACTCTACTGAAAACTTTGTATTTTGGGAGAAATTTGTATTAAACCAAAACTACGCATTATCTTATGTCTGTTCGTGCCATAATGATAACATTGCCAAAATCTTTTAGAATTTATTTCTCTTAAACCACTGCTCTGTTGGAGATGAGGTAAACATTGTGTTCCTTAGAAAAAAAATCCCCTATCCCCAAGTATTTTTCTCTTAGGGATTGTGCATAAACTATGTGGCTCAATATAGGAGGGGGGAGGGGTTGGCTGGAAAGCTACGCTGGGTTACGTAGGGGGAGGGGTATTACCGAGCCAGGTAGCTTTTCTTTCATATTATTTGTCACAGTTAAAATGAGGTACAGAACACACAGAAGCATGTAAATATTTATTTCCCTCATTTAATTATCCACTTATGTAATTTATGATAGTCTGACTAGAGAAAACAGTGCAAAAACGTCTTCTGGAATCAATATGGTAAAATTCTACGTGCTACATGGGAAAAGGGGAGGGGGGTAGAGACAAAAGGCCACATCGGGCTATGCGGGGGGAAGGCGGGTACACAGGAAGCCAAAATGGAGCTACGTGGTTTATGGACGCTCCCTTATCCCTAAAGTAATTCTTTACAATTTTCTAATGACACATTTGTTGAGTGTGTCATACAATCTACGTCACTGAATCAAGGAAGTCTGAAAATGAAACCTAAAATTTTGCTTTTAATCTAATTGAAAAACTAAAATGTTGTTTGTAATCAGCTAACTTTTTCCTTAAATTTTAACATATTTTCAACCACATCACTCAACTTTTTTAAGAATTTTGTTTCTATTTTTGTGTAAATAACATATTTCTATTTTGCCTCTTTTTACATATAAATTGCAACTATTTTTTTTTTAATCTGTTGACTTATTAACCTTTAAGATATCTTGAAAACTCCTTTATTAGTGACTGAATGTCAATTGTCCCATCTCGTAGTCTAATCCATGCCTGTGTTCATAAGTAGGTCCATCCTTTCAGAGTGCTTAATTTTGAAATCAGTGACTAAATTAACAGGTAATGCATGATTGTTTTGATGGTTTACTATCAGAAATTAGTGTTTTTGCAGATAACATAACGTTATAAAATAGGATAAAAAAAGGAGAAGACTGTGAACAGCTGCTGGGTGATCTGAACTGGATATCTAGCTGCTTGGGTCAACATGGTCTGAAGATAAATGCAAAGAATAGTCCTCTTATTTGGTACACAGATGAAAAACTAAAGGCTGGGGAAGGAATTGCTAGTTAAAGTCTTGAAATATAAATACCTTGCCATAATAGCATTTGATAACAAACTCAACTGGGCAAGACACATTAGACAGATAGTAGGAAAGGGTTTCAAAATGCTTCACTTGTTGGAGAGAATGATGAGAGGATGTAGCAGAGAAGTAAGGTAATTGGGTTACAAAACTCTGGTCAGACTCTTGCTTGAATATGGTGGTGCAGTACAGGATCCACATTTGGTTATCAAATCCAGGGGTGCAAATAATTGCTAGATTTGTCTCTGAAAATTACCACAGAACGCAATCAGTAACTGATATCGTAAAGGAACTGAAATTGTATTCATTGAAGGATAGGAGGAAGGTGAATAGAATCATGAGTGTGTACAGGCTACATATTGGTGATGAGGCTTGTAAAGATGTTGGTGGAAGAGTTCAGAGAGGTGCATGGAAGGGAAAAGATGACCTTGACCACAAGCTGGCACTCGATTTCAGGCACAAGCATGTGAGAAAATGTTGTCATAGTTTAGGGGGTCAGGGTTGGGAATAAATTACCAAGAGAAATGCTGAAAGAATTTAGAGCTGAAGTTTATAGAGTGCAAAATTGGCACATACAGGAAAGATGGGGCTGTAGGGGAAAACCCACCAGAGTGTGCATTCCATTGCAATTAGATTAAATTAAATTAACTTTCTAAAAGGCTCTCATACCCAATTAGCTGTAATTTTCATGGTTGCTGCAGTGTCTTTGTAGCTACTGTTAAGGTCATGAAGCATATTAAATTTCTTCTTACTTCACTCCCATTTCAGATCATTGCCTGTCAGTTACAGAGAGGACTGGGAGGAAACTCTTTGAGCTTTTGATATATTGAAATAATCTTTGAGTGCATGGATATTCTCATCACTAATGTACCTTACACATTAAAGTTTAACAAAATATGTGTTTAAATTCACAAATTTTGTAAAAATAATCTTTATTAATATGCATAGAGAAAAATTTAAAAAAACTCTGTAAATTTATGTATATCACCAGTCATTTTACACATTTTTAACCGACTTCAAAAAATGGAGGAGGTTCTCAATTTGTCTGTAATTTTTTTTTGTATGTTCAGCGATATCTTCGACAATTTTGAACTGATTTAAATGAAATTTTTTTGGTGGATAGGGTATACCTCCAAAGTGGTCCCATATGAATTTCATTGTGAAACCACCACTTCTACCCCCTTCCACCCCTTAATTTTTATATAAATCCACATTTTTTATTCAATCTCGATGAAACATTGGACATATATAGCCAAAAATAAAGAGAAAAAAGTACTGTCAACTTTTGGTTTAAAAAAACTGAACCCTGCACCCTATCCACCCACTTAATTTTTGCCAATTTTCTTTATTCAAAGCTACAGTCGACACCATTTAACTGATCTCCATTAAAGTTGGCAATTACATGTAGTTTTACATGGAGAAGGTTTCTGACCAAAAAAATAAAAATAAAAAAACACCCCTCTTCCGGTTACTCCCCTTAATTTTTATACAAACCCACATTTTTTATCCGATGTGACAGCTGGCACCGACTCCAAATATAACTAATTAATGTAAAAATTTCTATGACAGTAAAGTAAAATATTGTCCATTTAGATTTACTTTCTCCTAAGGTAGGTATAAAGTTATTTTATAATTTTTAGTGGTTTATTTTTTTTATTTTTTTTTAAGGCAGTTTTTATGTTTTTCAAATCAATTATTTTATATAGTATTCATAAGTAATTAAATATATTGCATTGTATTTTATTGTAATATGGATTGTTACAAGTCACCCAATAAAATTAAATATTTTAACGAAAAGAGAACAAAACAAAAGAACGGTGACTAATTATTTTTCAAATAATTCTGTTTTTGTCCTTTAATACTGTGCCTTTGATAAAATTTTCATCCTGAATGCAGTTTTACAAAGAAAAAGTTTTATGATTGTTGTAAACTACAATTTTTTTTGTTCAGGTGAGTTCAGAGGATGTAGTTCGATGTTTTGTGGAACGAATGAAAGAAGTGAATCCTATAATAAATGCCATTATTGAAACACGTTTTGATGATGCTATTGAAGAAGCGAAAGAAGTGGACAAGATTCTAGCTTCAGGAAATATCAGTGAAATATGTAGTAGCAAGCCATTTCTTGGTGTACCATTCACAACAAAAGACAGTACAGCCTGCAAAGGTAAAATTTTGGATTAAATATCAACAGCAAATTAAAGATCACACAGTATTTATGAGTTTCTCTTTATCATGTAGTTCTGTTTGAAATAGCAACCTCAGTTTTATTAAGTTGGTGGTATATGTAAAGAATTCTGAGAATGTGGGTGCACTCATGGAGCAGGAGAAATAGTTAAGATAGATTTAAAAAATAAAAAGTATATTAATAATATTTGAATTTTGAGATGTCCTTATCCACAGATTTCCAGATAGAAACACAGGGCCAGCGCTAGGAATTTCGGGTCGAGGGTAAAAAAAGGGCGACCTTTTTTTTGCACTCTCTTGCCAAAAATTCTGCCAACTGTCCCCGGTACTTGTTTCAGCAGACCACCTAACCTCAAAAACATCTTGGTTCACAAATACCCTCCATCTGACTCTCCAAAAACACCTTATGGATCCCTGTAATAGACCTCGCTGCAAAACCTGCAACATGCATCCTCCCACTACTACATTTTCCAACCCTGTCCCAGGGGAAACCTTTCCCATCACCGGACATGCTACATGCTCCACTACGCACATCATATACCAGCTAACTTGTCACCATTGCACGAGTTCTTATATAGGCCTGACTACATAACAACTCTCGACCAGAATGAATGGCCACAGACAAACAGTTCACATCCGCAATTTATATCTTCCCATACCAGAACATGCTAACTACCACAACTCCAACAACGTCAATGACTGTTTCACGATGATAGCAATCAGAGTTTTCCCTGAAACTACCGCCGCCTCAGAACTTCGCAGATGGGAACTTGCTTACTAAAACATCCTAGATACCAGACACCAACCCGGCCTCAACCACAGATAAAATTCCTCTCCTTGATGAATCACTCATTATTAGTAGGATTAGTAGTAGAATTATTGTCATTTAACTAATTATCTTATTTTATTTTTCAAAATTTATCCGTCCATATTTATTTACTTTATTTCCCCGGCCCTTTTTTTTTTTTGTCTAGTATTAGTTGTACCACCATTTGTGATCTACATATTTATATACAATATCTCAATCCCACCACCATATTGATAATCCTCCTAGTCATGTAGCACTCCTCCCGAGCCTCATGACTCATTGTGTGCATCATGAATAAGGTTTAATAACCGAAATATTGAGTTTATTTGTGTGTTCATCATATATGTTCTTCTCTCGTTGCTGCCTTCAACTTTGGTGAGTGATGAGTCATTTTCGCTTTCCTTGAAATTAAATTAAATTAAGGGAAATGTGCTTATGGAGGTAGCAGAGACCCACTTAAATCTGTTATTTGATTTTGTAGCTTTATTATAACATACATTTTATTTGAAAACTGTATATTGGAAGTATACTTTAACATAAAGTATACTTAATTAACATAAGTTTTAAAAAAAATTATTATAATAATTAATTGCTCATAAACATAGCACAGACTTTTATCCCAATCTCATTCAATTGGACTTCTTCACTACATTGATTAGATTCTAAGCCTTTTCCATCTTTATTTCATCCTTATTTCCCTGAGGCCTTCTAGCATTTTTTTCCCCCTACTGGTTCATAATTCAGTATCTACACAAGTCCTTTCCTATATATTACGTCTATTTCTCTCTTCTGATATGAAAGAGACATATGAAAACATGAATCTAGTTTCAGAAAAAATCCAATATGTATGGTATATCCATGGTGACTTAAGGGTCATTGCTTTATTTCTTGGTTTGCAACTAGGGTTTACCAAATTTTGGTGTTTCTGTTCAAATGGGACAACAGAGATAGTAAGTCTCATTACATTATAAAATCATATCCTAAACATGAAAATATTATTACTGGCCAAAGAAATGTGTCACATGCCCATTAGGTGAATACTGAAGAAATATATTTACCTCGGTTGCATATTAAATTAGGACTAATTAAAAATTTCATAAAGGCTTCGGTAAAACTTTCTGATGGATTCTTGTACTTGAAATCGAAATTTCCCGAAGTCAGTGATGCTAAAATGGACCAGAAGTACAGTCATTAATGGCTGATGAACATTTTGAAGGACTGTTAAATCCACTAGAAAAAGCAGCATGGCAGTCTTTCAAAAAGGTATGTTACAATTTCTTTGGAAACCATAAAGCAGAAAACTATCATGACATAGTGGCTGATCTTCTACATTCTTATGAAGCTATGGGATGCTACATGCCCTTAAAAATTCACTTCATGGACTCTTGCTTAACCTTCTTCCCGGAAAATCTTGGAAGTGTCAGTGATGAGCAAGGTGAGCATTTTCATAAGCAAATTTCTACAATGGAAAAGAGGCACCAAGGCAAATAGAGTTCTGGTATGCTGGCTGACTTCTGTTGGACCAAGACGTTCCAGATGCAAAATATGTCCAATAATCGCTATCTACTAGTTTCTAGGCAAGTCAAAATGATTAGTGAATCATTTGGAGTTAGATAGTTAGTTACTGATTTTATTACAAGTTATAAAAAAATCAAATTAATATTACAAAAAAGTTCTGCCTGACGGGAGAAAACTAGAATTATATTTGAATTCAGCATGAAAAATGCTTCTCGATTCTCAAGTTTTTGTTCTTGCGAAAGAACAAAAGTTCATTTTTGTAGACCAGTGTAACCAATTTAAACAAAAATGCAAAAAGTGTAAGGCAATTCACATAATGTATAAAAATAATTCCTTTGTGCACAAGTTCATCTTAAACTTTATATCTCTTTATGATGTTAAATCTGTTAAGTATTTAGTCATAACAGTACAAAGCAAAATGAAGAGGGATCAGCATATTAGTTCCTTGTAGATAAAAACATATTCTAGATTGCAAGAAATTTTTTGAATTTTGAAGAATTATTACATATATACGAAGACAATAGTGCATCCTGATCTGAACTGCTGTTGTACTGTATGTAACCTGTACCGAGAAAGCTCCACACTCTGTGGTAGTTATAGCCCTTATGAAGTGTTATCAACTTGGTGCAGAGGATGGTCTAGAATTGTATGACAGACCAACAGTGAAATTTCTTTAATGCATATTTTCATAAAATAGGTATTTCTATTATAATGACAGTGAAAAAGCTGTAAGGGAATTAACAAAATACTTTATTTTTATTTTTTTGCTTATGGCTTTATGCCTTGTTGACATCGAGGTCATTAGAGGTGAGAAAGGACTGGGATCAAGGAATGGAAAGGAGTTTGGCCATGTCCTTTGGAAAGAAGCATCCCGACATTCACCTGGAGTGTTTTGGGGAAACCATGGAAAATCCAAATTTGGATGCCCAGATGTGGATTTAAATCCATGTTCTCCCGAACGTGAGGCCAAAGCATTACTGCTCACCCACCACGATCAGTTTAAAACAAGAAAGGATAGTAAAAATAAGCTGTTACTTATCACAGATGAAGATATAACAAATCCAAAACACTTTACAATATTCTGGTAAAAAGCCTTGGTCATTTTACAAGTGGGACATGCAGCAAGGGGTGTCAGAGCACATCTGACCTTCGTGCCATATTTCTCACCTCTAATGTGAATTAGGGTTTTTGCTAAAATATTGTATAGTGTATTCAGGTTTCTGTGGTTTCATCGTGGTAATAGATGCGTTGTTTACCCTATGCTTCTAAAATATTTTTATTTACTTCAAGACCTTCTAATAATCTACAAATACTAAGTGTGTTTCTACATTGTGTTTACAACATATCTAAATGGCAATTGTATCATCATACAAGCTGCTTTTCTAAAGTAGTTTTTGTTATCCGGAAACAGTATAGTCCATTTTTATTTTTTTATTTTACTGATAATTATTTGGCCTTACAGGTTTTATATTGCATTTAAAATTGTTTTTTCTAAATAGTTTATGCAAAGGCTTCAGTCCTGATTTCTGTACCAGCAGCTTTTCTATATTTTCATTTTTTAAAAAACATACCGTCAAACGGGGTTACTTGGGACTGCAGTCCAACTTAGGACAAAATGAACCAATACTTTGGAATATCTTTGACATTAATTGCATCAGTGAGAACCTGCCATAACACAATAGATGACTTCTACTGAATGTTTACTTGCAAGATATACATCTTTCCAGGCAATATCAAGGTAGGGGTCTAACTGAGGTTGGATGTATGTGATATACTTGATTTTCTCGAAAAATACACGTAAAAACTTTGTGTGTATTTGCTGAGGCAATGAAATCATAAAGCTGAATATATGGTAGTTTTATAACCCAACTTTTCAACAACATCAAGGATGCTTTGTATTTTGCATTGTTGCCAACCTAAGCAAGTAAAACTTTTTTAAGTTATAATTTGTAATTTTGGGGTTACTTGGGACAGTGTCCCAAGTTATACTTCCTTCAGTAAGCATCCACAAAATTAAATACTATTGATTGTTTTAATTATATTTCAGGCTAAATAACATGCCAAGGCAGTACAATAGGAGGTTAGGAGCCCGAAAATACCATGACTTCTCAGAAGATAACCTGAATCTCGCTTTGGATGCTGTGAAGAAGAAAGAAATGTCGATCAGGAAAGCTGCTGAGATGTATGGTGTACCTAAGAGTACAATTGCTCGTAGAATAGCTGGCAAAAACACCAAAAAATATGGGCGTCCATGTGTTCTATCAACAGATGATGAAGAAATATTGACAGATTCTTTACTCCTGATTGCAGACTGGGGGTTTCCTTTGACTGAATTTGATGTACGATTAATTGTCAAAAGATATCTTGACAAAATTGGTGTGCAAGAACGAAGATTCAAAAACAACATGCCTGGTGTTGACTGGGTAAAATCCTTTCTGAAGAGACAATCTGATCAACTGAAAGTGAGATTAAGTGAGAACATCAAGCGAGCGAGAGCTGCTGTTGATCAAGAATCAATAACAAACTACTTTAAAACATTACAGGTTACATTAAATGATGTACCCAACGAGGCTATTATAAACTATGATGAAACAAATTTGTGTGATGATCCAGGAAGGAAGAAAGTTATTGTTCGGCGTACTTGCAAACATCCAGAACGATTAATAGACTCTTCCAAGTCAAGCACATCAGTAATGTTTGCTGGAACAGCTAGCGGACATTCACTGCCCCCTTATATTGTTTATAAGGCAGATCACCTATATCAAACATGGGTGGAAGGAGGACCTCAGGGAGCAAGATACAACAGATCAAAATCTGGGTGGTTTGAAGGTCCAATTTTTTGAAGACTGGTTCTTTACTTTAGCTTTACCATATTTGAAATCCATAGGAGATGGACCAAAGGCTATTATTGGTGACAACCTTCCAAGTCATATTTCTATAAGAGTGATACAGGAATGTGAGAAAAAACAATACCAAATTTGTTCTATTGCCGCCCAATGCAACCCATCTGTGTCAGCCACTAGACCTAGCCTTCTTCAGACCCTTAAAAGTTGAGTGGAGAAAGGTATTAGAAGAATGGAAAAACAAACATCGCGGAACAGTTCCTAAGGACACCTTCCCACGTCTGCTGAAGAAGTGTTTAGATCGTCTTGCTGAGAAAGCAGGTGAGAATTTAATAAGTGGATTCCGGGCAAGTGGCATCAGGCCTCTTGATGCACAACAAGTGTTGGGAAGGTTACCAAAAAGAACTGTTGAGGAGAGTCACTGGAAAGCATCACTGCAAGATTTTTTACACAAAACTCGGACTTCTGAAACTGGAATACCAAAAAAGCGACAGAAGCTTCAGCTCACTGCAGGTCAAAGCATTTCATCACAAATGATTGCAGATCTGAAGAACAACAGGCGTAAAGGGGGTCCATACTAAGGAACATAGAACTGCTGACTCAGCGAAATGAAACATGAGGGCGGCTGCAATTTAGTTCTACCAGAGACCCAAAAACAGAAGCAATGATGACTCAGAGTCTGAATCTAATAATGAATCATTCTCAGTTCATGACACAAGTGATGAATTGGACTTTGATAATTTTGGTGCATCAGATGAAGAACATGATATAGAGTTTTTGGAATCCATTGTAAATGATGATAAAATTTTGAAGAACCCTCTGGAAACATCCTGCCAAGTGTTCACGATTTTGTTATGATTAAACTCATGTATGATGAAGGTACCAAGAAACAGAAGGAAAAGATTTTTGTAGGGCAAGTGCTTTCAATAGAAACTAATGGAACCTATCAGTGCAAATTTCTTCGTAGCTACCAAGGAAAGAAAACCAATATCTTTGTATTTCCTACAGTTGATGACATAGACAATGTTAAGACACATCAAATAATGAAGGTTATTGTGCCAGTTAAACTAATGAGTAGGGGTAGATATGTATTCAATATACCTAGCCATGTTTGAATTAAGTGTGATATTCTGTATTTAGATGTATCGTGTAATAAAGATGAGATAAATGCATTTTTTTGGAAATTAATCAAAGCTTTCCCTTACTGGTTATTTCTGCAATGTCTCAAATAACCTAAATATAGTTTAACTTGGAACACAGACATCAAAACATAAGTTTACTTTTGAGATTAAGTTACTGTCCCAAGTTACCCTATCTCAAGGGTAACTTGGGACAGCAGGAAAAATTTACTTTTCAGCCATAAGCAAAAGATAAACATTCATTTTATGATGAAAATTCATTAGAACACACAGCCACTGGAGTTTACAAACAATCAGTGTGTTTCTGACGCTTCATTTCTAAGTTGTACAGTAATTTGAAAAATGAAACTGTCCCAAGTAATCCTATTTTTCAAATCTTCCTTTGTTAAATATTATCCCTGAATTATTTGCATTGTCCATTTTTACAACATGTTAAACCCACCTACATTCCTCCATTATGTGTATACAATTAATTTTATTTAACCTTCCCATAAGTTTAAATGCTACATCCTTTTGCTCAAGAACAACTTTTTCTATGTTCAGTACAAATGTCTTAGAGGATTCTTGGTATTCTCTCCTAGTTATTTTTTTAATGTGATTTGGTTTTGTCTTAGTTTTCATTGGAAATATCCTAAGTTGTTAACGGTTATTGGATTAATCAGTGACTAAAACTTGTAAAATTTGTAATAAGTCTGATATTAGCCATCTAATTTTTAAAGTGTTTTTTTAGACTGATTGTGTTGACAGACTCTGCAGTGTCAACTATTATTTAATTCTCATTTGCTAATCATGATCTTAAAATAACATACTTATTAATGTATTTTTTGTAAGTAATTATTTTTATTCAAATAATGAGAATGTTTTGTGAATGTGTCTGTAAATTTCTTTCTCTCTCCCTCTCCTGTAAAAATCTCCATTTCTCCTCTCCCATCCCTAATAGACTTCTCTCTCTCTCCACTTAATTAGCTTTGCAGCAGAATTTATGACCTTATTTTCAACTACACATAACAAAGGGAGAGTCTTACACACTCTAGGAACAGTAATAATGTTCATCATTGTCCATTTTATTAATACTGTTTTTTAATCAGGGTATGTTAGTTGTATAAACAACATAATAATAAATTTTACACTGGTAAAATAAACTTTCATTTTGACAGGCCTGTTAGTAAAGGAGAATGAAAGTAAAAAATATTAATTTTCAGGCATGCTTCAGACAATGGGTCTCGTGTCTCGCCAGAACCACCGTGCGACAGAAGATGCCGATGTGGTAACATTGCTGAAAAATGCTGGCGGAATTTTGTTGGCTGTAACAAGTGTTCCTGAAATCAACATGTGGTGTGAAACCCGTAACAATATAATTGGACAAACAAAAAATCCGTACAATACAAATAGGAGTGCTGGAGGTTCATCTGGTGGGGAAGTAAGCATTGTGTTAAGCATTAACTTAATATTTTACAAAATAGCGGTTCTCAAAGATTCTTATTACTAATTATTGAGCTATTATCTAAAAATCTGTGATTTAAATTTTGGTGTACATTAACAAGGAATAATTCTAATGTCATTAAATATATGAGGGTATTGGAAATAGTAAACTGCAACAGTTTGGCAAAAGGGAGGTGAAGATTAGGGAAAAAATGTGAAATAGTTATTTTTTTTATTATTGCAATATGGTGGTCACTATGGAAGTTTTGAGATATGGAAATGTAAAAGATCACCCAAATTAATTTATAAAATAATAATTATCTATATTCGATTATATTTGTATTCTTAGACATAAATCCAGATGAATATCGATTACTCTTAGAAAAAGTTTAGTTGTTGTGGTGGCACTCACAGAGTGAGAATAGCCAATAGTGTGAAATTCAAGCTTGTTATGTGCAAGAATAGTCGCTGCAAAAAACGAACTTTGCATTTCTTTGAATACCAAAAAGATTATTTTTCCGCTGAAGCTCGGCAAGGGAACAAAAAAAGGGCAATATTTAAGTTTTATATTTTTTTGCTCTCACACTGAACTACGTTAGAGAAATAATCTTTTTGGTTTTAAAAGAAATGCAAATTTCTTTTTTTTGGCAGTGACTATTCTTGCACGTTACAACCTCAACTCACACACTATAGGCTATTCTCAGTCTATGTGTGCTACCGTTACAAATGAACTTTTTCTATGAGTAATTGATATTCATCTGGATTTGTGTCTAAGAATACAAATATAATTGAGTATGGAAAATTATTAATTTTATTTTTTCAATTGAATTTGGCGACATTTATGCTGCAAGGTGAAATGTCAATTGATGACCAACCTCATTCTGGATGGCCTTCTATAGCCTAAACCAACCACAATGTAAAAAATTTGCAAAATCATCCGAAAATATTGATGACATAGAGTCAAAGAAGTCATGTAGCTGTCTGGAGTGATTTGGAGCTCAGTTCATTGCATTTTAAGTGAAGATTTAGGTATGAGAATGGTAGCTGCCTAATTTGACCCTCAACTGCTGACAGCACAAAACAAGATCGCTTGGAAGCATGCTGTGCTTTGAAGGAAGGGCTCCAAGCCAAACTTTTTCTACAAGATCATCACAGGTGATGAATCCTGGGGCTAATTACCCTGATATGAAGCAACAATTGAGCCAATGGCAGACTCCAAGATTGCTCCATGCCAAAAAAGCAAGACAATTGAAATCAAACATCACGACAATGCTGATTTGTTTCCTTGGTGTGTCCATTGAAAGTTTTGTTTCGTAGGGTCAGGCAGTTAACCAGACCTTTTACCTGGATGTTTTGAAATGATTTCACAACAATATGCTTCAGAAAAGGTCCGATTTGTGGCAGTCAGGCGACTGGTTCTTCCATCACAATACCCCTCTTCACACAGCCCTTGGTGTGCCGATTTTTGTCAGAAAATGCCTTGACACCAGTGCCCCCCTACCATACCTATTCACCAGACCTTGTACCCTATGACTTCTTTTTATTCCCTTGAATGAAAAGAGTCATGAAAAGAAAACATTTTTCCAATGTAGATGAGGTGGAAAAAAAAAAAAAACAATGGAGGTACTATGTGGCATCTCTGAAGAGGAGTGTAAAAATGTTTTGAACAATAAAATAAAAGATTTGACAAGTGTATCAGTTCCAGTGGAGAGTATTTTGAAGGGGATTGATTGTATTTTTTTTTTTTTAAATAAGATTTTTATTTTTAAAAAAAGTTTGGTTTCTTTTGGGTATCCTTTCATACATTCAATCTGTTATTTTTGATGGGTTTAGAAGTTAGTTTAGTTATAACATTCAGTTGTAAACTAATTACCTGAACATTCAGCTATTTCTTGGTAAATAAGCTTTGCTAAAAAGTTATAACTACTAAGTAAAACAACTAGGATTGCCAACTGTCCAGTTTTAGACCAGACTGTCTGCTTTTAACATGATTTGTCTGTGTCCGGTTCACTACATGCAACCACACTCATAATGTCTGGTGTATTAAGAAATTTTGAAAAATACATGTTAATATTTTTTTTACTTTAAAAAAAGAAAAGAACCATGCACTGGTTTCTCAGGAAGTAAACAATGTCGCCACATCTAGCTCCTTATTCCCCCAACCAACTGTTTTGCTCTGTGTTCAGAAGTCAATGACACTTAGTTGCCTATCTGATTATCATGAAGTGATTGGTTTATTATTTCAGTTACCTATCCTACGTCAAACATGAAACATCAAGCTTGTTTTGTTCATGGAGAGTTAAAGACTGAATAGTGTTATTAATTTTACATAAAAATAAGATAGGATAGGGAAAATAAACAGTTACCCGTCACTTACCACAGATGAAGGCAGGAGGGCGAAACACGTAAAAACACAAAAACAAAAGAATTACACAATATTTCGACTTTTCAGTCTTACTCATGTAGGAGGCGAGACATATGGCAGGGGGAAAGATGTGGTCACATCCGAGCCCGCCACATGAATGAAGCACAGGCGGAAAACGCGTGGTAGTGGAAGAATTGTCGAGAGGGGGGGGGGGGGGGGGAACAGGCTTGACCAGCGATAAAAGTGAAACAAATAAATATAATGTCTGTGTAGCTTAGTTCAAAAAGTTATAAATACATACAAAAAATAAAAAATAAAATAAATAAAAAAGAAGGGAAAAAAAAAAAAAAATAACCGACTGTAAAATGAGAGATGGCAAGTGACAGGTTTAACGTAGGTTTAGGCCAGGGGTGTGTCTGGTGTCAAGGATATGTTGATAGGCTAGTTCCCATCTGCGGAGTTCTGAAGGGGTGGTGGTATTTGGAAAAACTCTAATAGCTCTGACTGTGAAACAGGTGTTGAGGTTGTTTGAATTATGGAAGTTCGCATGAATTGCCACGGGATGGTCTGGGTTGGAAGTATAAACTGTTTGCCTGTGGCCATTCATTCTGTAGGAAAGTTGTTGAGTGGTGAGACCAATGTAAGAGGCAGTGCAGTGGATGCAGGTGAGTTGGTAAATAAGGTGAGTGGTAGCACATGTGGCATGTCCAATTATTGGGAAAGATTCGCCTGTGACAGGATTAGAGTAAGTAGTGGTGGCAGGGTGCATGCTGCAAGTTTTACAGCGGGGTCTGTTACACGGGAAAGATCCCTGTGGAGGTCTAGGGGAGTCGGCAGGTAAATACTTGTGGACCAAGATGTTGTACAGATTGGGCGGTCTGCTGAAGCAAGTGCGGGGAGCAGTGGGTAGGATTTTGGGAAGGAGGAGACGCATTTCAGGGAAGGAACGTAAGAAATCATGCCCACGGCGGAGTATCTGGTTGACAGATTCCAGGCCAGGAAAGAACTGGGTGACAAGTGTTGGACCACGGTCAGCTTTAGGAGGTGCAGAACGAGGATTGTGGGTGATGGCACGGGAAATTTGTTTTTCCACCAGATCAATGGGGTATTGGCGGGAAACAAGGGCTTGGGATAGTTTTTGGGAGTAACTGGAGATTGATTCATGATCAGAACAGATGCGTCTGCCACGGATTGCAAGGCTGTATGGGAGGGAACGTTTTATGTGGAAGGGGTGACAACTGTCAAAGTGTAGGTATTGTTGTAAATTGGTCGGTTTAATGTGTACTGAGGTATGGAGGGTCCCCTGTCGTAGGGTGATATCTACGTCAAGGAAGGTGATACAGGTGTGGGAATATGACCATGTGAAATTGATGGAGTGATTATCATTTAGTGAGTTGAGGAAGTCTAGGAGGTGGTCCTCCCCGTGGGTCCAGATCATAAATATATCATCTATGTATCTGAACCACACGAGGGGACTGAGGGGGGAATTCTTCAGAAAAATATTTTCCAGACGGCCCAGGAAAAGGTTAGCATAGGACGGGGCCATGCGGGTACCCATGGCAGTGCCGCGTATCTGGTGGTAAATCTGGGAGTTGAAGGAGAAATAGTTTTTGGAGAGGATAAAGTTGGCAAGGGATATGAGAAAGGATGTTCTGGGAAGACTGTTTGGAGGGCGCATATCCAAGAAGTGCTGAAGGGAACTGAGGCCTTCAAGGTGGGGAATATTGGTGTACAAGGAGGTTACGTCAATTGAAACGAGGAGGGAGTCTGGTGGTAGAGGACTGGGGACTTTTGACAGACGTTCCAAAAAATGTGGTGTGTCTTTGATGTAAGATGGAAGGTTCTGCACAAAAGGTTGGAGGTGTTGATCCACCAAGGCTGAAATTCGTTCAGTGGGGGAACCATAGGCCGCAACTATAGGTCGTCCCGGATTGCCAGCCTTGTGTATCTTGGGGAGAAGGTACAAAGTAGGTGTGCGGGGATTTTGAGGGGTGAGAAGGGATAAGGATTGTGAAGAAAGACCTTGTAAGGGGCCTAGGAGGTCCAGGAAGGAGCGAATTTCGAGGCAGATGGAAGAGGTGGGATCTGTGGCATGTGGACGATAGGTGTTGGTATCAGAGAGCTGTTTAAGGGCCTCCGCATCGTAGTCACTGCGGTCCATGACCACGGTGGTGGAGCCCTTGTCTGCTGGAAGGATAATGATATTTTTGTTGTTGGACAGTTCTCTCATGGCCCGGATTTCAGTAGGGTTGAGGTTATTGGAGTTGGGAATAGAGTTGAGGAAAGATTTTGAGGATAAGGTCGATGTGAGGAAGTCTTGGAACAGGAGGAGGGGATGATTTTTGGGGAATGTGGAGGAGGGTCAAGTTGGGATGGTGGTTTTGAACTGCTCTAAGCTGGACTCAATCTCACCTCGGCGGCTGTCACTCTCGTTGTGGTAGCAAAGTGATACCGCCAGCGGAGTGTGCGGCAGAAAGCAAGCGGAGTCCCGGAACAGAGCAGCATGGTCGAACTTAGGAATAGGCGAGAAGGAAAGTCCCTTGGAGAGGATAGAGAGTTGTGGTTCAGACAAGGACGTGGACGAGAGGTTGACCACTGACCGTTGTGGTGTGTCCTACAGGTCGGGCAGTGGCACGAGGGATGGGTGGTAATGAGGTGGGTGTGGCATATTAAAAATGTGGGCAAGGACATGGGACTTTGGCAACCAGGGGAGGAGGTGGTGTGTGCTGCCTATGTGAAGGATGTTGTAAGGAAGAGACAGGCCTAAAACAAGGTAACTTTTCAATAGATTTGATAGCTTTAGCAGATGTTTTTGTGCACATTTCTGTTGCAACTGTCTGCACTCTGTGAGAATTTGTTTAAGATGTTGAGTTGGGGAGGGATGCATTAGACAAAGAATCTTGTGGAAAGACGAAAGTTGAATCGAATGTTGCTGGGCTTTTAGTAGATATTGCTGGAGAACAATATGGGTGAGAGTAAGCGATTGTGTGAAACGAAAAGCATGGAGAGTTTGGTGGAGTTGTGGGTGGCAACCGGAGACTGGTAGTTTTATTGTCAGGCCATTGGGGGGTAGGTTGAAAGAGAGGCATGATTGAAGGAAAAGTATATGGGAGTGGAGTCTAGTGAGGTGGATGGCATGAAAACGGAATTGTTTCAAGTAATGGTAAATTGGAGACATGATTTTAGAGAAGTTTATGGAAAGAACAACAGCACACCACCAGTTAGGAAGATAATGGTCAGTAGGTCAGAGAGCCACAATGAAGAGGGTGATAAATAAATAGATAAAAATAAATATAAAAATGGGGGGAGGAATATTTGGAAATTTCAATTTAAGTGGCCACAGGCAGAACAGAAAAATCAATTTTATTATTTAAGCGGTGCCAAAAATCGCCGGAAAAAAAAAAAAAAAAAAAAAAAAAATTATTATAAGAAAAATTATAAAACCAGTAAACAATAAGAAATGTAGTGCTTGGTCACTACACCGACAATAAACTGAGCAGGCAGATAGTGAAAACGGTGAAAAAAAAAGTGTGTTTACTGAAATGCCGATTTAAAAAAAAAAAAAAAAAAAAAGTGAGGTTAGTTAGAACGGCGCCGGCAGTATTGATACTAATACCGGGAAAAGCACAGAATAAGGATAAGAAAATATATATATGTGTATTGTTTAGTAGCCCAACCGGCAACAATACCCGGGAAATGAAACGGAATAAGAATTGAAACACACGCGGTAACCGTAAGAGCGGGAAGAAAAAAAAAAAGTGAGGTTAGTTAGAACGGCGCCGGCAGTATTGATACTAATACCGGGAAAAGCACAGAATAAGGATAAGAAAATATATATATGTGTATTGTTTAGTAGCCCAACCGGCAACAATACCCGGGAAATGAATCGAAATAAGAATTGAAACACACGCGGTAACCGTAAGAGCGGGAAGAAAATAAATATTACGAAAAAAAACGCGAAAACTTTTTTACACCTGAGCAAAAGCAGTTAATGTGATACAAAAAGTTACTAATACAACGGAAATACGCATACGTTTAAAAGGCATGTGAATGTTGTGGAAAAATGTACATTAAAACGAAGTTCTAAGGACGGAATACGCAAATACAAGTACACAAAGAGCAAAGATGGAAATAAAAAGACGGAGAACACCGAGATAGGAACAAAAAAGGACAAAACAAGAAGGAAGCCGTAAGGCAACAATTGGATAAAGGAAACAAAGAAACTGCCGCGAGGCAATGAAAATAAGATAGGATAGGGAAAATAAACAGTTACCCGTCACTTACCACAGATGAAGGCAGGAGGGCGAAACACGTAAAAACACAAAAACAAAAGAATTACACAATATTTCGACTTTTCAGTCTTACTCATGTAGGAGGCGAGACATATGGCAGGGGGAAAGATGTGGTCACATCCGAGCCCGCCACATGAATGAAGCACAGGCGGAAAACGCGTGGTAGTGGAAGAATTGTCGAGAGGGGGGGGGGGGGGGAACAGGCTTGACCAGCGATAAAAGTGAAACAAATAAATATAATGTCTGTGTAGCTTAGTTCAAAAAGTTATAAATACATACAAAAAATAAAAAATAAAATAAATAAATAAAGAAGGGAAAAAAAAAAAAATAAAAAAAAAAAAAATAACCGACTGTAAAATGAAATGAGAGATGGCAAGTGACAGGTTTAACGTAGGTTTAGGCCAGGGGTGTGTCTGGTGTCAAGGATATGTTGATAGGCTAGTTCCCATCTGCGGAGTTCTGAAGGGGTGGTGGTATTTGGAAAAACTCTAATAGCTCTGACTGTGAAACAGGTGTTGAGGTTGTTTGAATTATGGAAGTTCGCATGAATTGCCACGGGATGGTCTGGGTTGGAAGTATAAACTGTTTGCCTGTGGCCATTCATTCTGTAGGAAAGTTGTTGAGTGGTGAGACCAATGTAAGAGGCAGTGCAGTGGATGCAGGTGAGTTGGTAAATAAGGTGAGTGGTAGCACATGTGGCATGTCCAATTATTGGGAAAGATTCGCCTGTGACAGGATTAGAGTAAGTAGTGGTGGCAGGGTGCATGCTGCAAGTTTTACAGCGGGGTCTGTTACACGGGAAAGATCCCTGTGGAGGTCTAGGGGAGTCGGCAGGTAAATACTTGTGGACCAAGATGTTGTACAGATTGGGCGGTCTGCTGAAGCAAGTGCGGGGAGCAGTGGGTAGGATTTTGGGAAGGAGGAGACGCATTTCAGGGAAGGAACGTAAGAAATCATGCCCACGGCGGAGTATCTGGTTGATCCCTCGTGCCACTGCCCGACCTGTAGACACACCACAACGGTCAGTGGTCAACCTCTCGTCCACGTCCTTGTCCTGAACCACAACTCTCTATCCTCTCCAAGGGACTTTCCTTCTCGCCTATTCCTAAGTTCGACCATGCTGCTCTGGTCCGGGACTCGCTTGCTTTCTGCCGCACCACTCCGCTGGCGGTATCACTTTGCTACCACAACGGAGAGTGACAGCCGCCGAGGTGAGATTGAGTCCAGCTTAGAGCAGTTCAAACCACCATCCCAACTTGACCCTCCTCCACTTCCCCAAAATCATCCCCTCCTCCTGTTCCAAGACTTCCTCACATCGACCTTATCCTCAAAATCTTTCCTCAACTCTATTCCCAAACTCCAATAACCTCAACCCTACTGAAATCCGGGCCATGAGAGAACTGTCCAACAACAAAAATATCATTATCCTTCCAGCAGACAAGGGCTCCACCACCGTGGTCATGGACCGCAGTGACTACGATGCGGAGGCCCTTAAACAGCTCTCTGATACCAACACCTATCGTCCACATGCCACAGATCCCACCTCTTCCATCTGCCTCGAAATTCGCTCCTTCCTGGACCTCCTAGGCCCCTTACAAGGTCTTTCTTCACAATCCTTATCCCTTCTCACCCCTCAAAATCCCCGCACACCTACTTTGTACCTTCTCCCCAAGATACACAAGGCTGGCAATCCGGGACGACCTATAGTTGCGGCCTATGGTTCCCCCACTGAACGAATTTCAGCCTTGGTGGATCAACACCTCCAACCTTTTGTGCAGAACCTTCCATCTTACATCAAAGACACACCACATTTTTTGGAACGTCTGTCAAAAGTCCCCAGTCCTCTACCACCAGACTCCCTCCTCGTTTCAATTGACGTAACCTCCTTGTACACCAATATTCCCCACCTTGAAGGCCTCAGTTCCCTTCAGCACTTCTTGATATGCGCCCTCCAAACAGTCTTCCCAGAACATCCTTTCTCATATCCCTTGCCAACTTTATCCTCTCCAAAAACTATTTCTCCTTCAACTCCCAGATTTACCACCAGATACGCGGCACTGCCATGGGTACCCGCATGGCCCCGTCCTATGCTAACCTTTTCCTGGGCCGTCTGGAAAATATTTTTCTGAAGAATTCCCCCCTCAGTCCCCTCGTGTGGTTCAGATACATAGATGATATATTTATGATCTGGACCCACGGGGAGGACCACCTCCTAGACTTCCTCAACTCACTAAATGATAATCACTCCATCAATTTCACATGGTCATATTCCCACACCTGTATCACCTTCCTTGACGTAGATATCACCCTACGACAGGGGACCCTCCATACCTCAGTACACATTAAACCGACCAATTTACAACAATACCTACACTTTGACAGTTGTCACCCCTTCCACATAAAACGTTCCCTCCCATACAGCCTTGCAATCCGTGGCAGACGCATCTGTTCTGATCATGAATCAATCTCCAGTTACTCCCAAAAACTATCCCAAGCCCTTGTTTCCCGCCAATACCCCCATGATCTGGTGGAAAAACAAATTTCCCGTGCCATCACCCACAATCCTCGTTCTGCACCTCCTAAAGCTGACCGTGGTCCAACACTTGTCACCCAGTTCTTTCCTGGTCTGGAATCTGTCAACCAGATACTCCGCCGTGGGCATGATTTCTTACGTTCCTTCCCTGAAATGCGTCTCCTCCTTCCCAAAATCCTACCCACTGCTCCCCGCACTTGCTTCAGCAGACCGCCCAATCTGTACAACATCTTGGTCCACAAGTATTTACCTGCCGACTCCCCTAGACCTCCACAGGGATCTTTCCCGTGTAACAGACCCCGCTGTAAAACTTGCAGCATGCACCCTGCCACCACTACTTACTCTAATCCTGTCACAGGCGAATCTTTCCCAATAATTGGACATGCCACATGTGCTACCACTCACCTTATTTACCAACTCACCTGCATCCACTGCACTGCCTCTTACATTGGTCTCACCACTCAACAACTTTCCTACAGAATGAATGGCCACAGGCAAACAGTTTATACTTCCAACCCAGACCATCCCGTGGCAATTCATGCGAACTTCCATAATTCAAACAACCTCAACACCTGTTTCACAGTCAGAGCTATTAGAGTTTTTCCAAATACCACCACCCCTTCAGAACTCCGCAGATGGGAACTAGCCTATCAACATATCCTTGACACCAGACACACCCCTGGCCTAAACCTACGTTAAACCTGTCACTTGCCATCTTTCATTTTACAGTCGGTTATTTTTTTTTTTTTTTTTTTTTTTTCCCTTCTTTATTTATTTATTTTATTTTTTATTTTTTGTATGTATTTATAACTTTTTGAACTAAGCTACACAGACATTATATTTATTTGTTTCACTTTTATCGCTGGTCAAGCCTGTTCCCCCCCCCCCCCCCCCCCCTCTCGACAATTCTTCCACCACCACGCGTTTTCCGCCTGTGCTTCATTCATGTGGCGGGCTCGGATGTGACCACATCTTTCCCCCTGCCATATGTCTCGCCTCCTACATGAGTAAGACTGAAAAGTCGAAATATTGTGTAATTCTTTTGTTTTTGTGTTTTTACGTGTTTCGCCCTCCTGCCTTCATCTGTGGTAAGTGACGGGTAACTGTTTATTTTCCCTATCCTATCTTATTTTCATTGCCTCGCGGCAGTTTCTTTGTTTCCTTTATCCAACTAATTTTTTACATTAAAATACATAATAAGTGAGTTGTCAATGAAAATACAGTAACATTACTATCATTTCAGAGATGAGGGGTTATCAAATAACAGGTTTGAAACTTGACTGCATAAGGAATATGATTGCACTGCAAATTATGAAATGTGTAAAATTATTTTTACTCTGAAATTTGATAGCATAAAGGCAGTGAAACATCATATGATTACAGGTTTTTTGTTATTTTTTTAAATTTATTTTTTGATTGCCATAACAACAAGTATTTGCAGAAATAAAAAGAATTGCTCTACTTTTTATAACACATACATATCCACATGTATTTGTTTAGTTCTGGAAATTTGAAAATTTGCCTTTTGGGTGATCATTGAAATCTGAAAAGTTGGCAAGTGTAAATGCAACACTTTCAAACATAAATAGCAATAAATGTGTTCAGTAGCAATAATGTTGGTAACTTATTTGGTATTTCAAAGTTTGATACTAAATTATCCAACAAATCTTAGCCAGCATCCTCAAATGACAGCTTTTTTCAGAATTGCTCCATAAAGCTTGCTTCATGTTGCATATTCTTTTTGAGACAATTTGCATTCTACTTTTCATTATAAGCTTCCATTTCATACAAACTCCCAGAGAAGATGCAAAATTTAAGGTATAATGATAATTACTAATGATTTGATAGCTGTATGTAATTGCTCTGAAACAGCTTATGGATGAGAGTTCCTAGTTTACAATTCATACAACTCTTAAAATCAGCAGTATAGTTGAGAATTCTCAATTTTTAATATAATGTGGCATCGATACTCTGTGAGAAGTCTTTATATCTGGGCACTTGAAGTTTCAGCATAAAATCTATGGAAAGTTTTTACCCATTGTGTGGTTGTTCTTTTTGTTATAGGCTAGTCTCATTGCATCAGCAGGCTCTCCAATGGGAATAGGAAGTGATATTGGAGGATCTATTCGTATTCCAGCTTTCTGTTGTGGTATTTTTGGCCACAAGACATCTACAGGCTAGTTATAATGTTCTGTTATTTAATTTTCAATAACTGTTTGTAATTGTTCCATCCCATTTGCTCATCCCTTAGCAACATTTAAAAGGTCATTAGCTGTTAGTTTACTTGTAATTCTTTTCATGATTTGGTTACTGTGTCACCAAAAGCTTCTTGATTTTTGATGACTGCTGAAATAAAGTGTGAAAGGGTCAATGATAAGTTAAATATTTTAGTAGCTTGTACTTATTTATCTTGCTGATCCACGTATATCTAATCTTTGCTCCTTACAATAAACAAAGCACAGTTTAATTAATAAATTAGAAGTGAGTGAGTTAATACATCAAACACACAATGAAAAGCTGTATGTGCATGTGACCCATGAATAGAATTTGCAGCAACTTACTTTCCTTCTTACACCAAATCAATGAAGGAATGTTCATGCAGTGTGCTGACAATGGATAATTTTTAGTTTCTTGACAATCCAAACATTTGCTACAATTTGTTAATTACAAATAATACTTGAAATGTTACCAAACTGATGTAAAATTACTAAGAACTCATTTAAAATACCTTTAAACAAACTGTTGATAGTGACAACAAAACTGTCTAAAAAAAAGAACTTTGAGTGAAATAAACAACTTGAATACCACAAAATGAAGATAAATGGATTTAGTTACTGCCACCTTACTGAAATACTGATAATTCTGTTTTAAAATTAATGTAGGTGTACTAAATGACTGTCTCGATACATGCACTTAAATAGAAAACAGCTAAAGCCATTGTATTTCCATCAGTGATGCACACTGTGTATGATTGGGCCAGGATCCAAAGCTGGTATCCAAAACCTATTATATTGCTTCTTTCAAAGTTTGTTTTACTTTTATTTTTGCCAGATTCATAACTAATAAATTTTCACACCAACAACCTCTTTAACATGAAAGAAATCGTATTTACATAGGTTTACAACTTTACGTATTGAATTATTTTATTATTACTATCAGAACATACCTCTTCAGATACTTTTGCTATTCACTTCTTAACATCAGAAATTACATTAGTTTTTTTAAACATATTTCCCACATTAGCTCTGCAATTTCTTATGTATTATCTCGAACTACATTTAATTTCTGTATGCAATTATCAGCAAGTGTCCTCTCATTGTCTGCATGTTGTGCCAGGTATTTTTCTCCAGATTGCATAACACTAACCAAATTATTATTTAACTGATCTGATTCTCAAGCAAGTTTAGATAACACATCTCTTTTATTTAAAGTACATAGAGGCTTAATTCTGAAATTTGTTTCAGAATAACCATAGTACAATTTTATTAACCCAAGATTTGACTCCTTTGATTCTATCACTCATTTAAATTTTCACTTGACATCTCTTTTAAACATACTATCATGATCTTTAGTATTTTTACTAACCAATTAAAACTAAATCTATCCTTTTCTTCCATATTATTACAATGATTTTTCCAAACTGTAACTTGGTTTATCAGTGTCAAAATTGTTTGCAAATTCAAACATTTTGCTTACTTAAACAAGGAACTAATTTTTCAAAAATTGTTACACAAGGCAAATAAATAACTACATTAAAATTGTTGTGATATTACTTGCATTCATTTTTGACTTTCATTCTTCCACTCTTAACTTACAAATGACTAAATGTAAACTTAAAAAAAAAACACACACACACACTTTTCTACTGAAACTTATCACAAATTTCTTCCACACCCAACACAACATCTTCACTTACTACAGTTGATTTTAGTTTCTATTTCTTTCTTGAATAAGAGATCTTGGCCTCTACCTGTTTTCCAAATTTACTGATGATTCTTGCATCTTGTAAGCATCTTGTTGTGTTTGTAAATTTGATCTCTTTGAAATTTGTTATTAGTTTTTACTTATAATTGTGCTTTGTTTTAAATAATCGGGTTGGTGTTATTATCATTAATTTACAGTTATCCAAAACAGCATAATGGGAGTTAATGCAACAGTACTGTTTCTGTAAGATTTTGTACATTTTCTAGATGAGTCATTTCATTCATGTGAAATTTAGTTACACTGACTAACTCTTTGATTTTGCATTGATGAAACACATTAACACTTGATATTATGTGGCAAATATTAACAATTCTGGTGATTCTTTTAGAGACTTTTACATGTGAAGGAAAGATTTTTTTGAATTGTTTGAAGGTAGATTCCTGTAATTTTGTAGTGTTGTATACCAACTGTGAACCTTTTATCTTATGATTTTCCTCAATTGGAAGGTGGCAGCTGATATAATTCAGAAACCTTTTACATACCAAAATCCGGAGACAAGGGGGTCTTCCAGTTATCAGCAGAGGTTTCTATCATGACTGCAGAGCTGACGGGCATCTTGGAAGCACTTAAACACGGCAAGATTTCTCACATTAAAAACTTCATAATTTTATCTGACTCAAGATCGGCTCTGTCCCTACTAAAAAAACCATCACAGGCAGTGGCAAATTGACCATCGAGTATATGATATTGTGGGAGTGGTTCAAGAGTTAAGATGCTCTAACAAGACAGTGAAATTTAAATGGGTCAAAGCACACTGCAGTCTTTTAGGAAACGAGATGGCAGATCGGTATACCTAGCAAGCTGCTCGCAGTGGTGCAACACACAATAAAATGATTCCTGTTCCAGACGCAGTTGATCTGATCAAAGAAAGCATAAAACTTACGTGGAACATGGAATGGAAGAGCTCACTTCTGATAAAAGGCCAACACTACGGGCGCATTCACCCAGAGATACCCTCCCATCAATGGTATGATGTACACAAATGTTCTCAGAGACTCAGCACCTGTATTGTTTGAGTAAAATTCAACCACGGTTGCTTCAAGCAACACCTTGACAGACTACAAGTTGTAGACTCTCCCAACTGTCCTTGTGTAGAAATCGAAGACATAAACCATCTGCTATTTGGCTGCCGATGGAAGAAGATGGAGATTGATCACTTCCTAGATGCGCTCCTGAAAGAAGACATTCCGTTGCCCACTTGCACTGCCTCATTCCTTGCATCTGAAGATTATGCTATTTATAAGATTTTGTACCAGCACATGGAAATTATTGGTGCCACAATCTAAATTAATTGTAAATAACTTGTATGTAATTACAGGATATTATTATTGGTATATTATTGATGTTATTCTTCAATATCATATAGATCTACATCTACATCTACATTCATACTCTGCAAATAACAAAAATTGTGGGTGGCAGAGGGTGCTAAGCACCAATCCTAAACCCACCCATTCCAATCCCGAATAGTGCGAGGAAAGGCCCCGCAGGGGCCTGGTACGCAAGTGCCAGGTACGGGTTTGGCGAACCCGCGGTGCCCGAGCTGGAAACTTGTGAGCGCCGCAAGTTTCCCACACCGTAAACTCCTACCATGCTTCAACGACCACCGTAGGGCGTGGCGGTGGAACGTTGTGTGCCTAGGAGAACGGGGATCTTGGCTTCATCGCCCGGATCGCGAGGACGGAACAAACCTCTATAAAAAAACCCTCAACCTCAAGGTCTGCCACGTGCCGAGGAGGTGTATGGGTGGAGAGGAAATTCACTCGCTAACGTGCAACCTCAGGGGCACCTGCGCACCCCTGTTGTATAAGCATTCCTTCTTATACTGGTTTTTACTCGTGGGAACAAAAATTCCTTCCACCAAAAAACCTCTGCGGCCCGGGTGTGTCGCAGGTAAATAAAAACACACCCAGTTCTTACAAACGGGCTAGGGTTGAAAGCCCTCCCCTGGATGTAAACTGTAACAGCAAGGGTTGTAACATTGACAATGCCTTCGTTATTATGACAAGGGTGGAGGGATCTTTTGAGAAGGTCTCTCCATTCTATGTTCAGAAAGGTTTAGAGGGTATTGCGGGTACCCTCAAATCTGTAAAAAAAGCTGAGGAATGGAACACTGCTTATGGAAACATCCACCCAGAGGCAGGCTGTCCAACTCCTTAAGTGCAAGAAGCTCGGGGAGTTCGCAGTGAAGTGCGAACTCCATAAAACTCTAAATTCAAGTAAAGGTGTCATCACCAGCAGGGACCTTATGGATTTAGAGACCAAGGAACTCCTTAAGGAGTGGTCAACAGAACATGTGGTCGAGGTTCGTCAAATTAAACGAAGGGTTAACAGCAGTCTTGAGAAGACAGCCACCTTCGTCCTGACGTTCGACACTCCAACGTTGCCCAAAAACATCAAAGCAGGATATTTGAACTTGAATATTCGCCCGTATGTACCGGACCCAATGCGCTGCTTTAAGTGCCAGCGGTTCGGTCATACGACGGCGACCTGCAAGGGCAACCCCACCTGTGGGGAGTGCGGAAAGGCGGCTCATGAGCCAGGCACGAGCTGCACGCTCCCACAGGTGTGTGTCAACTGCTCCGGGGCACATCCAGCCTAGAGCAGAGAGTGTCGATTGTATCTGGAAGAAAAAAAGATACAGGAGTTGAAAACGAAAGAGCGGATTTCTTATGGCGAAGCCAAAAAGAAATATAAGGCTCTGGCTCCACCAGTCTTTGCTACCAGCTTCGCGAAGACGTTATCAACTCCCGTCAGGAAAGAAAGTATTGCTACCCAGACGTCCGTTGCGGACATGGGCACAAGTCCAATGTGCTCATGTCAGTGCAGATGTGGTGCCACACCCATCAAGGTCATTATACCTAGGACCTCGCACGTCGGTAGCAATACTCTGACAACATCGACCACATCGACAGCAGGTTCAGCATGTCCACCAGCAAAGACACTGCCATCCACTACGGCAGTAGGTCCCTCTGCAGCAGCAGAAGCGGCCCCTGAAGCAGAAACAGCATCTGCAAATGTAGTGATAATGGCAACGCCATCTGCCGGTAGCGGATGGCAAACAGTGCAAAAGGTTAGGGGTCCGAAATTTAAGCTGACGGTCCCCGCTATGTTTGTGAAATCCCCTCCGACTTCTCCTCCCAGATCCCCTTCTGGAAAGGAGAAGAGGAGGAACAGGCCTCGGCGGATGAAAAATCCGCAAGACCCCGAGGCCTCACAACGAAAATCGTCTTCGGACGAAAATCGTCTTCGGATGGATATCATGCTGGTGGACGAACCTTGTTCCGTTCCTCAGCTATCAGAGAAGGAAGACCCACCCGATCCGGGGGGGGGGGGGGTGGTTTTAAATAGGTAGAATGGCTCCCATACTTCAATGGAACGTAAACGGCTTTCAGGCTCACAAAGAGGAAGTCCAGCTCTTAGCACGGTCTAATCCATTGTGTCTCTGTCTCCAGGAGACACACTTTAGACCACAACATCAGCCAGTGCTAAGAGGTTGACATATTCCGAAAGGACGATACCGAGGGTGATCGAGCGAGGGGAGGAGTGGCCGTGTTTGTTCGGAACACTGTCCACTCCGAGCCCGTCGCTCTCACCTCTCATCTACAAGCAGTAGCAGTGAAAATACACGGTTCAATACAACTGACCGTATGCTCTATCTATCTGCCACCCAGTTTGTCCGTCGACTACGACGACCTGGTTGGCATTACACGACAACTCACTCGGCCCTTTCTCCTTTTGGGAGATTTCAACGCCCACAGTGCGTTGTGGGGTTCCACCACCGATTGCCCCCGGGGCCGAGTGATTGGTAGATTGATGGAGCAGGAGGAAATTTGTATCCTGAATACAGGGCAAATGACTCATTTCACCACTGCTGCCGGTACGTCTTCTGCCATTGACCTTTCCTTGTGTTCTACCTCAATCGCAGACTCCGTGCTATGGGAGGTGGATCGCGACCTACATGGAAGCGACCACTTCCCCATTTGGTTGCACGTCGAGTGCAATCGTGGAGGAGGAAATAACCGGCGCAAATGGAACGTCAGTTGTGCAGATTGGCAACTCTATTGCCGCTCTGTACAACTACAACTTGTAGGCAGCATACAGGAGAAGGTGAATCACTTCACGGAAGTGATTCACCGTGCAGCTGACGTTTCCATGCCGAAAAGCTCCGGAACGCTGCGAAGGACGCCCGTCCCCTGGTGGAGCGACGATTATCGTTCCGCCATCCAGGGTCGCAGACGTGCGCTGCGGCGTTTTAGGTTGTATCCTACATCCGACAACCTGGCAGCGTTCCGTATAGCCAGAGCTAAGGCGCGCCGTGTTATTAAGGAGAGTAAGAAGAGGTCATGGCAGAACTTTGTGAGCACTATCAATCGTTCCACACCTTCGTCGAAAGTATGGGAGTCCATTCGCCGTATATCTGGAAGGTACTCCCGCGTACCAGTATCTGGGTTACTGGATCACGGACGTATTATTACTGACGAACGAAGCATAGCGCAGCTGATGGCGGAGAACTTCGCCGCCATCACTTCGTCCGATAACTTTGACCCTCGGTTTCAGCGACGAAGAGTCGCTGCCGAGAGGCGCCCGCTGTGCTTCGATTCGTCGAATACAGAAGCCTACAACAGCCCATTTACATCTTGGGAGCTGGAGTCAGCGTTGAACAGCGCAAATGACACTGCTCCAGGGCCTGATCTGATCCAGTACCAGATGCTGAGGCATCTCAGTAAGGATGCTAAAAAGTACCTTCTAGATATTTTTAACGATATTTGGACCGGAGGACACTTCCCCGACTCGTGGAAAGAAGCAACATTAATTCCCATTTTAAAACCTGGCAAGGACAAATTGTTGCCAGGTAGTTATCGTAGTATTGCCTTGACTAGCTGCGTGGGGAAGACACTGGAGAGGATGGTGAATCGCCGCCTCGTCTGGTGTCTTGAATCCCGTAATCTTCTGAGCCACTTTCAGTGTGGATTCAGGAAGTTCCGTTCCACCTTGGACAACCTGATCCTCCTGGAGGCGGCAATACAGGATGCGTTCATCCGCAGCCAACACCTTGTGGGTGTTTTTTTTCGATCTTGAAAAGGCATACGATACTACCTGGCGACATGTTATTTTAAAACAGTTACATGAATGGGGTTTTAGGGGTAACCTTCCTCATTTTTTAAAATCTTTTTTATCTGGTCGTTGCTTCCGGTACCGAGTCGGTGGCGAAGTGTCTGATCTTTTTATTCAGGAAAACGGTGTTCCTCAGGGGTCAGTTTTAAGTGTGACTCTATTTGCTATCGCAATCAACAGTATATCTATGGTTATAAGGAGTCCCATTCGGTTCTCCTTATATGTGGACGATTTTTTAATTTTTATTGCATCGTCCAGCCTGAGAAGCGCAGAGCGGCAGCTGCAACTTGCGCTGAACAGGCTGGATGAATGGTCAGTGCACACCGGTTTTCGATTCTCTGCCGAGAAAACCCGGTGCGTACTTTTTACTCGTAGCAGAAGTCTTTTAGATGAGCCTCACCTTACCTTGAGGAACACCGTTTTAAGTTTTACTGAAACAGTTAGATTTCTGGGCCTCATTTTTGACACCAGGCTTAACTGGCTTCCGCATCTCAAAGATGTGAAAGCCAGGGCCTTAAAAGCTCTTAATATTTTAAAATGTCTTTGCGGCAGGTCGTGGGGCGCTGATCGCTCCTGCCTGCTACAGTTTTATCGAGCCTTTGTACGGTCGCGTCTCGAGTATGGTTGTATCGTATATGGTTCGGCACGGGACAGTTATCTTCGGATACTGGATAGTGTCCACCATGCAGGAATTCGGCTCGCCACGGGTGCATATCGCACCAGCCCTATTGTCAGCATTTGTGCTGACTCCGGCGAGCCACCACTTACCATCCGCCGGCAACTCCTCATGGTGCGACACTATATGCATATTGCCATAACACCTGGCAGTCCCGTGTACGACATAGTTCTACATCCCAGCTACGAGCGGCTCTATACCAACCGGCATAGAGCCACTAAACCGTTCAGCTACCGTACGAAGGCTATTTTAGAACATTACGGATTCGAGCTCCCCTCTTTTTATCGCCAGGGTTGGAGTAAATCCCCTCCCTGGCTTTTAAAGAGGCCCAGATTAATTTTAGAACTGTCACGGCATAATAAACTGCTAACCGCTGACAGTGTTTTTATTAATATTTTTACTGATATTTTAAATCAATATCACACTTTCACCCCGGTGTATACGGATGGGTCTAAAGCAGGCTAACAGTGTAGGCTGTTCAGTAGTTTTCCCTCGAGCGACTTACAAATACAAGATGGATAGCAGGTGCAGTGTTTACACTGCGGAGTGCTATGCCCTGCTAAAGTCGCTCCAGCATATGAAGGCACGCCGCGACAAGAAGTACCTCATATGCTGTGATTCCCTTAGTTGCATTCAGGCATTAGCAGACCCAGCAGACCGTCTAGTCCAGGATATCCAGGACGCCCTCCTTTCCCTCCAATCTTGTGGGAAGGAGGTGGTATGTGGGAATCAGGGGGAACGAGGCAGCTGATGAAGCTGCCAAGTTAGCCTGTGACAAGGTCCGAATCGACTTTGACCCGGTCCCAAAGTCAGACCTTGCCTCGGCGGCGAAGAGATTTGTTTTTGATGTTTGGCAGAGGCAGTGGCTGGAAGTTGAGCATAACAAGCTCCGGCAGGTCAAACCGACCGTTCAGCCGTGGAGCAGCTCCTTCCAGCAGGCGAGGAGGGATGAGGTTCTCTTTACTCGCCTCCGTATAGGGCACTGTCCTCTGACACATGGTTTCCTTCTCCGCCGAGAGGACCCTCCGGAGTGTGATGCTTGTGGCATACCTTAGACGGTACGCCACATTTTAACCGAATGTGTATTGTTTTTAGATCTAAGGGCAGACGTTGGCTTAGCCAACGATCTGTCCCTTATTTTAAGCGATGACCGTGAAAACGTGGCTAAGGTTTTAAAGTTTTGTTGCTTGGCCGGTCTTGTCCCACAACTTTTGGGCAGATCGGCCTAGGTCCTAGATTGGATTGGTGGCCGTTTACAACCACCAATCCAAGTACTGTTTTTATTTGTGACATTGATTATATGGCTGGCCCTTTTACAGCCAGCCATCTAACTTGTTTTTTATCCTGGTTGGCCCATCTACAGCCAACCAGTTAATGTATGTAATTTTTTATTCTAGTCACAGTTTTATATTTTGTGTTGCCGTCTGTGTGGCCGACCTCTTTACAGTCGGCCACACAAACGGTATTTTAGTTAGTATGTTAGTATTTTATTGTGCTGTCTCTGTGGCCGACCCCTTTACAGTCGGCCACACAGACGGCAATTTCGCCACGTTGTCACGCCTGGTTTTTGTTAGGGCGCTAATGACCTCGTCGTCGACGCGCCCTAAAAGCTAAACAACAACAACAACAACAACAGCGAGGAAAGAAGGAATACATATAAGTATCAGTACGGCATCTTATTTCTCTAATCTTATCCCTCCGGTCATTGCGACCTAAATAGGTTGGTGGAAGAAGTATTTCATTGCACTCGAAATTTAAATTTTTTCGCATATTCTCCAATAAATCCGAACGCAAGCTACGTCGTCTGTCTTCCAAACTATCCCAGCCCAATCTATGTATTAATTCTGTGATGCTTTCATAAGGGCTGTAACAACAAGTCACAAATCTAGCGGCTCTCCTCTGCACCCTCTCAACTGAGTCAATCAGAACCTTGCGATACGGGTCCCAAACCCCACAACAGTAATCCAGATGCGGACAAACTAGTGTTTTATACGCTATCTCCTTTGTTTGAGCATTACAATTCCTCAAAATACGACCTATGAATCGTAATTTAGAATTTGCCTTGCCTACGACGGAAGTTATGTGCAAGTCCCATTTCATGTTGCTTTGTACTATCACCCCCAGATACTTCACGGAATCAACCGTGTCAACAGCTGAATTGTTTATTTTGTAATCGTGAACAAACTGATTCTTCTTGTTACTTATCCGCATTGCCTTACACTTTTTGCAATTTAGTGTAAGCTGCCATTTACGGCACCAATCGAAAATAGCATCCAAATCACGCTGAATTTCTAAGCAATCGTTGGAGCACCTTATTTCCCTATAGATAACCACATCGTCGGCAAACAATCGTAACCAGCATTTGACGTTGTCACCTAGATCGTTTATAAATATTAAGAAAAGAAGTGGACCTATTACACTTCCTTGAGGAACGCCCGAAGTAACATTTATCGTAGAAGAGGCTTCCCCGTCAACAACGACATACTGTGATCAACATGTTAGAAAATCACGTATCCACTCGCAAATCTGAGCCGAAATACCGTAAGCTCGAATCTTCGCTAAAAGTCGGTTGTGTGGCACAGAATCAAAAGCTTTCTGAAAATCCAAAAAAACTGCATCAACTTGTGAACCTGCATCTATAACTTTCATTATGTCGTGGGAAAATAGGGCCAATTGTGTTTCACATGATCTCTTCTTCCGAAATCCGTGTTGACATGGTGTAAGTAACTCGTTCTCATCTAGAAACTTCATTATGTTCGAGCATATGACATGTTCCAGAATTCTACTGCAGACCGATGTTAGAGATATGGGTCGATAATTCCGAGGATCACTCCGATCTCCTTTCTTAAAAACGGGAATTACCTGGGCAATCTTCCAGCTAGAAGGTACTTTTCTCTCTTCTAGTGATTTATGGAATATATCTGACAGAAATGGTTCAATATCCTCCGCGTATTCAGAAAATACTCTTACCTGGTATACCATCGGGACCCGGCACTTTACCCCACTTCAGGAGTTTTAATTGCTTTACAATTCCTACGCTATCAATTTCTATCGGATCCATCTCTAATTCCACACGATGTGGTAAAGTGGGGATGTTTTCCATGTTTTCTCGCGTGAATGAATTTTTGAATTCGGTGTTAAATACGGTAGCCTTGTCGCGGCTGTCTTCAACTTCCCGTCCATCTTTTATTAGAACTGGCTTATTGTTCCCACTACAACTAACTTTTTTTACATATGACCAAAATTTCTTAGGGTTTTCAGTGAGGCTCTTAGAGACAGAATTTTCACGAAAGTTATTAAAGGCCTCACGCATCGCATTCTTAACACGTCCCCTTATCTCCAATAGCTTATCTAAATCAGTCCGATGCATCGTCCTTTTTGATCGTGCATGTATCTTCCTTTGCTTCTTGAGTAACCTTTTAACCTGCCGTGTGTACCATGGGGGATCGTTCTCTTCCCTGATTGTCCATTTTGGTATATGCAAGTTCATACCTTCCCCGACTATATGTAGGAATCGATGCCACCTCTCTTCAACGGTGCCTCCTGCTACTAAGAAGGTGTGGTAATTATGCCTCAAATACGCTCTAAAACACTCTTTTGAAGCCTTTTCGAATCTGTAAATGATCCTCTCTTTTCTCTTTCTGCGCGTGGTTGTTAGTTTTACTGTAGCAATTACAGCTTTGTGATCACTTATCCCTGCGGTGGTAGAAATATTCGTGAATAGTTCAGGCCTATTTGTAACAACTATATCTAAAATATTTTCGTTACCGTTGAGGCATCGCGTTGGTTCAGTTACGAGCTGTTCAAGATTGTGATTTGAGAAGAGGTCTAGAATGATTTCGCAAGCTGCTTTATCCCTGCCCCCAGTAACGTGAATGTAATTAGTCCAGTCGATATCTGGCAAGTTAAAGTCACCTCCTAGCATTATTGTATGGTCCAGAAATTGCCGTGCTGTATTATTTACATTATTTCTTAAGGCCTCGGCAATATTTACGCTTGCATCGGGTGGACGATAGAAGGAGCCTATCACAAGTTTTGTCCTAGCTATGTTGAGCTTGATCCATATGATTTCGCAGACAGTATGGACATCAACTTCGCTACATGGGAGGTACTTACTAACAGCTATAAATACACCACCTCCTTGAGAATGCAACCTATCCTTACGGAAAATGTTCATGTTACTATTAAAAATTTCGGCTGAACTTATATCCGGTTTTAACCAACTTTCTGTGCCTATTACGATATCAGCATCTGTACTACGAATAACGTTTTCGAGTTCAGGCTGTTTATTACAAACACTTCTGCAGTTAACTACTAGAACTTTTAATGTTTGGGATTCTTTTAAGCTGCCCCTTACACGCGGTGATGAATTTATCTTGGCTGTCCGCAACTGAATTTCCTCCTCAGGGTCATCCTCCCTCAGCCTAAAAAACCCCCCAATGCATTCCACACGGCCCCTGCCACCCGTGTAGCCGATTCCCGTGTGTAGTGCACCCCTGATCTATCCAAGGGATTCCTACAAGATTCAACCCCAGGGCGAAGATCAAGGAATCTGCAGCCATGACTATCACAGAAGCGCCGTAATCTCTGGTTCAGCCCCTCAACACGGCTCTGAACCAGAGGTCCACAGTCAGTCCTATCGACAATGCTGCAGATGGATAGCTCAGCAGAAATCTTGCGGCCATTGGCCACAGAGTTCACCCTTTCTGCAAGTCGCCCAAAGGACGAGAGGATAACCTCCGACCCTAGGCGGCAAGCATCATTTGTGCCGACATGAGCCACAATCCGCAGCTGGCTGCACCCTGTCCGTTCAATGGCCTGTTCCACATCTCGGATCAGACCCCCCGGAATACACAATGAATGGATACCGGAATTCATCCCCGACCTCTTCGCCATTTCCCTGAGGGGTTCGATAAAGCGCCTAACGTTGGAGCTACTGACCACTAAGACCCCCTTCTGCAGTTGTCCAGACTTAGCGGGCTGCGGGGCTGCCAACTCACTGGCCGATGATTGCAGGACTGAATCAGTTCAGACAATGCATCAAACCGGTTGGACAGAGGTACAAGCTCGCCTTCTTGGGAATCAGGCTTGCACGACTACCCCCGCATGCGCCAACGACATCCAGACACCACACGCCAGCCACCACTAGGCGATGGCCGCATAGATTTCGATGTCTCGGCCTGGACTGCAGGTACGATGACTGGTATGGGAGAACCTGCGAGCCGATCAGCGTCTACAGGGTCACCAATACCGCATCTACTGCACTCACTTGCGGCAGCTTCCAGCTGTGTAACTCTTGTTACCAAAGCTGCAAGCTGGGTGCGCAGGTCAGTCACCTTAGCCTGCGTCTGCACACAACAACCACAGTTCCTACACATACTACCTTACGGAAAGAAAAACTATGGAGTACACGAGAAAAACGGACTCACTATGCATTCTCAGTAGGAGGCCCTTTGTCAAAACCCAAATATACAAAGACGAAGCTTACGCTAACTACGCACTTTAAATTAAATTTGCACTGGAGGTACTACTTCACGTAATGATTCCGACCAACGACTGCAGCTGCTGCTACTGACAAACTAATATGCAAAGATGAAGCTACTACTAACTACACACTTTTAATTAAATTATCACTAGAGGTACTACATCACGTAACGATTCGACGATGGCTGCTGCTACTGACAAAAAATAAACAGAGACGAAGCTAACCACACACTTTGAATTAAAACTATCACAGAAGGCACTATTCCCCGTAACGGCTGCCGAGGAACGACTGACAACTGGGGCTGCTAAACAAATATTCAAAGATGAAACAACAGAAAACTAAACACTTTAAATTATATTAACACAGAAGGCACTGCTTCACGTGACGGCTGCCGAAGAACGACTGACAACTGGGGCTGCTAAACAAATATTCAAAGATGAAACAACAGAAAACTAAACACTTTAAATTATATTAACACAGAAGGCACTGCTTCACGTGACGGCTGCCGAAGAACGACTGCATGATATTAGTATATTTATACCAGAGATGTTAATCTGTATTTGAAAGTAGCTGTATGGGTGAAAGCCCAAATGCAATAATAAAATAAAATAAAAAAATAAATAGTTGTAATTAAGTGTTAAAGAAGTATCCAACTTATTCAGTAATTACCATACAAATCTAATGTTTGCAGATTGGGTAGTTGAATAATATAGCTCTGTGGGAAAGATTAAAGTATTAATTATTAAACAAGTAAACACTGAATAAGAGATTGATCAGTGCAGTAAATTAAAAGCAATTATGGTCAAGTAAATTAATCAGACAAATACAAAGAGCAAATTAGATAACCATTATTTGAAAATTCAGCGTTATCAACAATTTTGTCTATGTGAAATTGTGCTTCCAGTAATAGTACAAACTCTTAAATTATTTGTGCCTCTGAATTAGTTAATTCACAAATGTTTAGTTGCCTTTTACTTATATAGTTTTTGAGTTCATTCTTAGTCTCTGATTTCATTCTCTTCTATTTATTTGCTTATTGCATTCACATTCCTGTTTCATTCCCATAGAAACTATTCATTTTTCCTGGATGAAAAATATATGCTCATTCTAACTCCATACCAAATTTCATTCAAATCCACTAAGCTATTGCAGTGTGATTGAAAAACAAACATTCATTCATTCAAACTTTTGTGTATATAATATTATTTGGATGTACCACCTCAAATTGCAGCATTTAGCCCTTGACACCCAACTTTTACCCATCATACTCTACATCTAAAGATCATTATATACCCAATCATAAATTATAATGTTTTATGTGTGTTCATGTAAATCTCATATTATGAGACCATCCTACAGTCATCCATAGTAAGTGGTGGTTTATTCTCATATCCTAATTTTCATTTGTACATAATGTTTAAACAAAGTTTATAAAACAAATAAAGAATATTTTAGAGGTGATAGTATGCATCGAAACAAGTAAAAAATGTCGTATAAACATTGGGTCCCAAACACATATTTTTGGTGTTTGTAGCAGATGCTCAGTATGACATCCATTCAGTACAAGGAATCATGCACTCTTTGAAACTATTGTGATTGGTCGTATATGTGCTGAAATGCATTCAAGACATGATCCTGGTCTATCACACTCTGGTTGCAAGAGTGTGTTCCATTGAATGTAGCACATGCTCCTCCAGATCTGGAGTATATACTGAGCGAGGCCATTGACTGTCTATCTTCATCATCATCATCATCAGTGTTCTGCCCTGAGACAAGTTTTCACATTGCTGCTCTCCATGCTCTTCTGCCTTTTTCTTCGTATTAATGTAGTTGCTGTTTTCTCTGATGTTGTCTGTAATTTTGCACCTCCTTCTTCCTCATGTTCTCCTCCCACAAACTAGTCCTTCTAAGGTGTCTCTTACCAAGAACTCCCCTTGCAGCAAGTGTCCCGTCCAGTTCTTCTTTCTCTCCTTTATGACTTTGAGTAGTTTTCTCCTTTCACCAACCCTATCCAGTACTTGAAAATTACTTACTTTATTCATCGAGCTTATCCTCTCCATTCTTCTCCACATCTCAAAAGCTTCTAACCATTTTTCATCTTCTCACCTCATGTCTACGTCTCTACCCCATTTCAATACAAAACATTTGCCAAGTCTTTTCCTGAGCTCTTTGTCTACTTTTCCAGTTAATAGTCTACCTTGAGGGATGCTAGGGAACCTGTTGCCCCTAGACATTGGAAAAGTCAACTAATGGTACTATGCATCATGGATATCTGTCTTCAGAGAGAGCACATGCTCACAGGCAACTTCCATTTGCTAAGCCATAGCTAAATACCTTATTTGCCATTTTCCTTGTTGCATAGCAGATGTTCATTGTTAATTGTGCCTTAAGGCTGCAATGGAGACAACACACCATATTGACCATAAACATTACAGTACCACAAACTGCAATGTGTATGTTCCAGAGTAAGACACAATGTTATGTATCCAGAGTTTGGAGTAAGTACACAAAGACACACTAACATTGCTGTCACTACATCCTTTACACAATGGGCAATACATACACAATTGACTGAACACTAGTAGCATTGTAAAATATAAGTACATATGTACAATTCATAAACTATAAATACAGTCCTCATTGCCATTGGCTCGGTACCATAAAACATGTTCAAGATCAGAGTATGTTCAACAGCCTTCCCAGGATATTTTTCTCACCACCTTGGCCCATCTGATACTGAGCAACAACTACTTCTGCATCAAATGCAATCTACACCTGTGGCACCACCGTGGGCACTCACATGTAGAACTTACTAAATCCTACTTTTTGGAGGGCACAGAGAAATTAAAGAAGATTTGGAGAAGTGCACAGAACTAAAAGGCGATAATATTTAAAAATATATATATATTTTTTTTCCTTTTCCTAAGGACTTATTGAACAACCTTTGTATCTGTCCTCTTAATTTTCAGCATCCTCCTATCCCACATTTCAAGTGCTTCAATTTTCCTTTTTCTGGTATTCCTAAAGTCCGTGCTTCGTTATCATAAATTGCTGAGCTCCACACTCATAGAGTTTTAAAAAGTTCTTTCTGAATCCTAAGTCAATAATTGAAATGAAAAGGTTTTTCTTTTCATTAAAGCTCTTTCTGTTCTGCTTTTACCATCATTTCTGGTTCAGCCAGTAGAACTATTTTACTTCCTAAGTAGCAGAATTCATTTGCTTCTTTTATCGCATCTGACCTTATTTTTATATTTAATCCACTATTACTGCTGTCATTTCTACTATGTTTCATCACATTTGTCTTGTTTGATTTATATTTAGTTCAAAATGTTTCTTCAGTATTTTATTCATGACATTCAATAACTTCTCAATATCCTCAGTCTATTTTGCTAAAAGGATAATGTCATCAGCAAAGTGTAGTATACTGACTTTTTTCTCTTTGAAAACTTATGCCAATTTCAAATTTTTCTTTCACTTCCTTTATTGCTTCCTCTACATACAAACTGAATATTAATGGACCAAAACTACAACCTTGTATCACACCCTTTTTAACTGATGCCCATCTTTCATGATTCTCTACTTTTATTATAGCCACTTGATTCTTATGATTATTTTAAAGTTTTCTTCTATCTTTGTTAAAATTTTGAACATTTTGTCTCGCGTAACATTATCAAAAGTTTTTCCTAAATCAAGAAATGCCATAACAGTGTCTTTGTTTTTCCTAATCTGCCCTTCCAAGTATTAATCTTAAAGCCAGAATTGCTTCTCCTGCACCATGGTTTTTTCTATACCCAAACTGATCATGTGTATACAATCTTTATCCCAAAAGTAAGTCATCAGTTTTTTTTCTTTTTTTATGTGACTATGTTGCAGAGTGGTCAGACCAGTTTGGGTAGGTTTGAGGGAGGTTAAGCTTTCCAAAGGTCCTGCGCTCAGTTGTCTCCATGCCTTGGGGAGATCATAAAATATTAGGTTGTGGGTTCCTGTCTAGTTGTACTTACGATGGAGAAAACATTGGATCAAAGATAAGCAATCAAGTTTTGCATGAAGCTGAACAAGATGCCACTGGAAACTTTCAAGATGCTTCAGCAACCCTTCGATAATGATTGCCTGTCAGATTGCAGTCAAACAGGTGGCACAAGATGTTCAAAGAATTCCAGGAGGAGGTCACTGACAAAGCCCACAAACGACATCCTTCAACATTGTGAAATGACAATAGTGTGACTCACATGCGTCAGTTGTTGAACGTTAAATGAATAATTGGTTAATGTCGGAGTCATTGAATACACCAAAAATGATTGTTCACCTGATCATATCAGAATATTTGCTCATGCGCAAGGTTTGTGCCAAACTAGTCCCAAAACATTTGACGGAACTGCAAAAATAGAATCGAGTGTGTGTGAAGAACTCAAGCAATTCTGTAAAGATTATCCTAATTTTTTGGACATTATTATCACAGAGGATGAGTCATAGATCTTTGAGAATGATCCGGAAACAAAGAGGCAGAGTGCAGAGTGGCACACCTCAGTGTCCCATGCCCCAAGAAGACTCTCATAAGAAAATCACTCATGAAAGTTATGCTCTTTTTACACAAAGGGGTAGTGCGCAATGAGTTTGTATCTCCTGGACAGACCATAAATGCCCAGATCTACAAACAAGTTCTACAGGAACTAAACAACATGTTCAACCAAATCCAAAAGGAGGTCTGCTCTTTTGCGGAAGCTTCACCACAACAATGTGCTGGACCACACCACCTTCATTGTTGTGAACTACTTGTCCTATACTCCCAACCTTGCTCAGGTAGACTTCTTTTTGTTCCCCTGGCTGAAAAGGGTCATAAAAGGAACATATTTCAAGACTTTTCATTTATTTATTTTTTATTCACAAAATACAAATATACAATTTTAATATGGTATTGGGTGTTATTAGGCTATATTGTGAATCCCACATAAGGTAAAAGTTGTGTGTGGGCTTCAAGTTGTAACTATCTTGATTCTTACATTATGGACATTTACAGTGACTTAAGATCTATTGGACAATCTATACATGATTGTGTATAAACAATAATCAATATAGTATATTAGAAATATAAAGACACAAGTGATACAATTTTTATAAAGATTAGTTCCATGTACATGGACATTGTACAAATTATTACTGTAGTAGCAAAGTAATATTTAAGACCTAAATATATACATATTGTTTATACCAAGTTATGAAAATTTATTAATTAATTTAGTAAGTCATAGTTGTCTAACAGCCAAATGGATATATATTTCTTCATGGTATGGTTTGGTTTATTGATAACATCTGCAGGTAATTTATTGTAAATTCTTGGACCAAGGCTGCTTGGATGTCTTTGTCCTAGTAGTGTGTTTCAGTGAGGGATGTATGCTTCATTTCTTTTTTGTATTCTAGTATTCAAGTGTGGTAGGTCACTAGCGTTGAAGACTTTTATATTGGCATGTACGTACAACATCAAAGCAAGCATGAAGAGTACTCTAAAGGATTTATCCAACAAGGACTTCCTGGGGGAGTATGAGACATGGAAATCATGCTGGCAAAAATGTATCTCAAATGAAGTCTTCACGGGTGTACTGCCGGATAGTGTTTTGAAAACACGGTATTTCTACAACTAGCTCCATCGTCTTTATAAGCTGTCAAGATGTCTGCACAGGCCAGCTGACTGTTGGATACTGAGACAACCCAGGTGCCGCACCTCCTTATATAGGCCAATGGCTCTCTCTGATGCCCGCACCTGTCGGCTGGCAGTGAGTGGGCGGGACTACAGGTGTTCATTGCAGGCTGAGGAAATTAATATTGAGCCATTTGTGGCGGTTGCTAAACATGCGATCACCGAGCATGTGTACAGCCATGATTTTAACAACGTTACAATATTGGCTAGGACCTCATATGTTTAGGATTCCATAGTCAAAGAAGTGATTGAAATTCAATTGGCTGATACCTACAACAGAGATAGTGGGCTATGTCTTAGCGAGCCATGGAAACCAGGCTTGGCAACTCTACTCGGAGAGTGTGGCGTGCTTGTTCAGCAACCGCCACAAATGGCTCAATATTAATTTCTTCGGTCCGCAACAAACACCTGTAGCCCTGCCCACTCACTGCCAGCCACCAGGGGCGGGGGTTGGGGAGAGCCATCGGCCTATATAAGGAGGTGTGGCACCTTGGCTGTCTCAGTATCTGATGGTCAGCCGACCTGTGCAAGCGTCTCGACATATCGTGTTTTCAAAACACTATCCGGCGTTCCACCCGTGGAGACTTCATTTCAAGCATATGCCAGGAAAGTCTCTGTTCTTACAAAACTGTATCTGTTTTGATGCAGATGGATCATACTTTGAAGACTTACAGATTGCTGTACCTATCTGATCAATAATTTTTTAATGCTACACATTACATTTGGTACATACCTTGTACTACCCTGGCCAGTAATTTTGAAGCATGTGATGTTAGACTTGTGGTTTCACATTTTTTGGCTTGTGCTTTCTTTGGAAGTGTGAAGATGAAACTTTTATCAAAATGAGTTTGAATCTTTCCTGTTTCATTACTGTTTGCTATCAGTTTGAATAATCTTTGAATCCTTCTTCTCTTATGGATTTCAGAAGTTCTGCAGAGATCTCATAAATTCCAATTCCCTTATTTCATTTAAGATCTTTCAAAGCTCTGTCAAATTCTGTTCTTAGAACAGGATCTCCCAAGTCATCAATGTCGACGTTGCCTTCTTTTTCCTTTACACTTTTGTTTAAATCATCCCAAGGCCGCATTTAGGAATAGGCTACCCAGGCGGTAGCCTAGGGGCCCGGTCCACAGCCAGAGTGCCTCCCTCCCCTTGCCTAGGACAGTAGTAGAGCTTTAAAAAAAATGTTATGTGACTGCCAACCGATAGGGGCCAGCACCACAAGTATAGCCATTACAAGTATATTGTGTAATGTGACCCTGAATCATCCCCATCATACAATTTCTCTATGTATTACTACCATCAGTTAGTTGTCTCTTCCAAGTTTAAAAGAGGTTTCTCATCAGCAGTTTTAATGTTTATACATCTTTTCTTCAAATTTTTGTTTGACCTTCCGTTTGGCTGCATCTACTTCACCTATGACCATTTTCTTTTTTACTTCTTTGCTTCTTTTGCTTTTTTATATTTCCTTTTTATTTGATTTCTAAAATATCTGTACTGTTCTCTTCCTGCTTCATCCTTAGCAACTCCAAAATTTCTTCTGTTATCCAAGGTTTTTTGGTCATCATGTTTTGTAAAGTCTAATTTTGTTTTACCAGTTTTGGTTATTCCTCTCTTCAATGCATTTTGTCTTCAGCTGAACTCCCTTCATAGTTATTCCTTAGATCCACATCTATCATATCTGCAAATTTTTCTCTCATGTTAGATTATTTCAACTTGTTTGCTTCCAGTTGATTCTGCCTGTATTGTTTCTTTATTCTCTTGAATTTCAGCCTACACTTCATAACTATCAGATTGTGATCAGAGTCTTTGTGTGCTCCTGGTATGCTCTATAACTTGATTTCTGAATCTTTATTTGATAATGATATAATCTAGCTGATATCTACCCATATGCCCTGCACGTCTCTAGGTGTATATCGTTCGTGCATGATTCTTAAGTAGTGTGTTTATATTTTTCGCAAAATTCTAACAACCTGTTTCCTCACTCATTTCTTTCTCCTAGACCAAAACTTCCTACTGTAATCCCTTCTTTACCTTCTCCCACTATCGCATTCCAATCACCCATGATTTTTTAAATTTCATCTCGATTCACATATTGTATTAATTCTTAAATTTCATCATTTATTTTCTCTATTTCTTCATCATCTTCCTGTGCCATTGGCATGTACACTTGTACTAACATGATTGGACCTGGCTTTAGTGACAGAATATTCCTGTCACTAAACTGTTCATAATAGCTCACCCGTTTCCCTACTCTCTTATTCATTATGAATCCTACATCAGTAACTCCACTGACAGCATGTGTGCCAGTCATGCTGTGTTCTCCAGATCAGAAATCCTGTGCATCCTTCCACTTATTCTCACTAATCCCAATGATATCTATCGTCATTCAATCCTTCTGCCTTTTTAAGACTTATTCAGATTTTTAACATTCTATGCTCTGATTCCTAAAATGTTTCTATCCATTTTAACAACTCCTCCTTGAACATTGAGCTCAGTCAGCAATTCCTACATGGAGATCCAATGGAGGAGCTATTTTTTCTGTGGAATACTTTACCCACGTAGAAGCCATCAGTCTATATGTAATTTGAGAAGATTAGATGTATTCAGGATACCCTTTGGGTCTTTAATGCAGTGGCTTCCCATTGCCTTCTGCATCTCTATGCTGTTGATCATTTCTTATTCATCTTCCTGGTTCCAACACCAAGGGCAAGAGGGCACCCTGGATCACCCCTTTCTGTTCTGCCTTCCTTTCAGGAGGCCCTAGGTGACTCCTTACATCGGGAATCAATCAGTCGCCTCAGCCTCGTCCATACTAACATGGTGCACTACGAGAAGGAGAGGTTGACATTTGGCTGGAAGAGGCTAATATAACGTACTCCAAACCCCAAGACCTCCAAATCTCGGTCAACTCCTAGTCTACAATTGCACTCTTCATTGTCCCACTAGAAAGCTCCAAAGCTGTTTCCAATGCAGTAAACCCTGCTGCAAGACATGTGTCACCGGAAAATCTTTACCATAATAATACTTGCTACCTGTAAAGCTTCCCACGTGATATACCAGTTAGACTGCTACTATGTAGGTTTGATCACCAATCGACTAGCCATAAAAATGAATGGCTATCGATATAAATTCTTCTCGGGTTTGCCGCCGAATCACATTTTCTACTGTCGAGCTTTCGGCGACTTTCACTGCCGCCATCATCAGGTCTGTTGTGTCTGAAGGAACAACAAAAACTGGATTGAATAGCGGAACTGAACCAGACAGGAACGTTGTCGACTTCCGATTGGCTGACTCCAATGACGTAACCATTCCTTTACTGCGATTGGTCGGTTGCGGAACCAGGCGTAGATATACACCAGCGTTGTACTGATAGTTGGCTCCACAGCGAAACCAAAGCCGAGGTTGTTAAAAATAGAAAGACGATCGATTACCCACGTCAATGTTCGCATAACGTCACTGTTCATATTGAATCACCGTTTACATTATTCACCACTATTAATCATGATGTTAAATTCGATAATCCTTAGGGAGCCAAGCGGTATTCTGATTGGCTGACACAATAACTGTCCTCATAGCGTCATCGTTCACATTATTCTCACACAGAAAAATCCAAAGACTTCTTTAATGAAAGACCCCACATTATATATTCTTAAAACATTTACTATCATTAATTATGATGTTTAACTCGATAAATGCATAGGGAGCCCTGCGGTCTTCCGATTGGCTGACTATAACGCCGGTTCTGTAATACTTGACTGTGATTGGTCGGCTACAGATTCAGCTGTAGATGTAGTCGGACCGATACGCCGTGATGGCATCCACGTCGCCTGTGCAGACTGGCGCAGCCAAGTCTATTCGTTCGTGCCTATCTGCTATCACTAAGGCAGACACTACAGCTTCTAGTAGCGCCTCCGAGTCGCCCGCGAAGCTCGCCGTCATGAAGAAGGCTAAACGGAAGAAGAAATTTAAACCACCCGGCGCCTTCCCGCGGGATGTTGGCTTCTTGGCGGAGGCCTCCCACCTTCCACCAGGGGCCACGGAACGTGTTGTTGAAGAAGTCAGACCAGAAGACTGGTCCTTTAAAGTTTGGAAAAGACGCCTTGCACGAGGTAACCCTGAGAACTGGAGTTTCGCCATCTCAGTCATTCTTGACGGCCTTCAGTTCAGCTGGCGGGTTCCCACCTGCGACGCTGCCACTTTCAAGAAGGCCCTGACTAGCCGTGACCACAGACACCTGGTCACTAAGTATCGTCCTGCTGGAGGAGTCGAGGCGTGGCCGGAGGCACTTGTGTTTCCAACCCCACTGGCCAGCGACTTCGTCTGGGAGGAATATGTTGAAGACACCAAAAAAAGATTCCAGACCTACAGCTACGACCCAAAGACGTACCGCAACTTCAAGAAGACGCCGATAAGGCCCACACAACCCTCTCCACCAACTCCTTCGCCTTCGCTAAATGGTGAGCCAGCTCCAGTAATCTTCCCTGCCGCACAAGTAGGTCCAGTACCACCGATCACTGTCAGCTATGCAGGGAACTACTGCATCTTATTGGCTCAGATGCAGAGTGCCATGAAGCTTCCTGTATTCAGCTGGCCAGACCACCTGGGTCTGAAGATCCTGCTGTCCTGCCCTGAAGACTTTGAAGCCGCCATCCAGATGTTGCAGCAGGACTCCATATCTTATGAAGTCACACTCTCCTGCCTCAGGAAGAAGAAGGCCGGCACTTCTACGCAGAAATCTGCAGAAAAACCACAGCCACGCAAGCTGGTGCAGTGCTACAGGTGCCAAGAATTCCAGCATCTTGCTAGCGAATGCACAAAGCCAGCTAGATGCGTCCGTTGTGGTGGTGGTCACTATGTCGCAGAATGCAACCAGCGTCGCGAGGACGCCGTTTGCTGCAACTGCGGCTCTTCACATGCTGCTTCATACCGCGGTTGCCGAGCATGGAAGCAGCAACGCAGTAGGAAGAATCCTCAACCGAGTAGCAGGTCACATACGCAGCCCGCAACCAGACGTCAAGTGAGCGTTGTCTGCCCTACTGCTAACACACGGTCCGAGGAGCGCCGGAAGTTCAGCAGCTCCAGACAACAGAACAGGGCCGTCCCAGCGGAGACGACTGTACAAAACGTTGATTACACCAGACGGCGTCCACCAAAGAATCAACCCAGGCAGAAGATCACCGGCAGAAAATCATGCGAGCACACCACCCGTCAATCTTCAGTCCAGAAAGAAGAAAGGTTGGATTCGCTCATCGCCCTTCTCACAAGGCTTGTAAATCACCTCACATCAAAAGAAGACACCTCTGCCCCCCTGAGGGAGCATTAATGAAACGACACCTAAATGCGGCCTACCACTTCTGAGGAAGAAGGTCGCGGCGGCACCCATCAGTACAAGATAACATCGACAGCCAAAAGCAACGACAAACCATCAGTGAAGAAATGTCCCATCAAAATGAAGCTGGAGTAAATGTCTAGCGACAACACACTCCACCCTACTCTGCTCAACGGAGCAGCAACTGGCTGTGGTCGTCGTGTTCCACTCTCCACTCTCCTATCGTCCGTCAGCGAGACACTTGGTTGTTTAAGAATGGAAAAAAACTGGCTTCCATGCGTCACTGAGCCATACACCCAAGTCCCTGTTCATATTATTATTATTCAGGCGTATCTCAATCGCCTCTTTAGTCACAGATTCCCAGAGAAGAATTTATATCGAAGATACGCCGAGAAAGACTAATATCTCATATTAAATACCTCTACGGGGAGGATATGTACAAACAAGTAAGACATCTGGAAAAGTTGCGGAGGAAGAAAGCCAGACTTCTGTGTTCCTTGACATTCTTATTGAGATGTCGGGATTCCAACATTTTACCTCGTTTTTGTCTGGTTGGCCATTGCATTGATAGCACTAAAGCTAACCGTATTTTGCGTCGCGCCGGTTTTGCGCTCCTTCGAGAACGCATTCGTCACACGCGGTTTGAGCTTAACTGTAACGCACAAGAATTATTTCACTGCCATCTGGAGCTTGCAGCCAAACTGTCTCCGACCTCTTGGGAATGGGTGGATGCCACTACTTCTGCACAAGGTAGCATGGAGTTTGACAGAACTTCGGCAAGACAAATTTCCAAGTTCAATCGTCTATCGCAGGCACACTGGCCTTCTAAAGATGAAACTTTCAAACGTGCGGTAGTAAACCTCACTGGTACACAGCTGGATGAAGCAACTGAGAAAGTTTTATCCAAAGGGTTAAACTTTGCCCCTACCCCTCATAAGGTTCCTGTAAAGGATATTGTCTGTGCAGTTGAAATAGTTGCTAGAAAGCTTCCTGGGGATGCGGCTGAAGAAGTCCGAAGGGAAACGTGCAGAGTTCTGGAGAAAGCCAAACCACCTAGGCCCAATATCACAAAATCCGAACGCTTCGCTCTCCGTGCGTTGCGTCGGAACGAAGAAGTGGTTGTGTTACCTGCGGACAAAGGGAATGCCACAGTCTTGCTTACATCTGATATGTATGAATCCAAAATACAAAATATGCTTGATGACACCGCTTATAAGCCCCTTAATGGTGACCCTACTTCCAGAGTTGAGAGGAAAGTGTCAGCTCTTGTTAAGAAGGCCGGATTTACGCCTGATGTCGTAAAGTACCTTCGACCTCGTGCAGCCAGACCACCTAGACTTTACGGCCTGCCAAAGGTACACAAGGAGGATGTGCCTTTACGACCTATTGTAAGTACTATTGGTAGTCCCACATATAACTTGGCCAAGTATTTGTCTAAGATGCTTAGACCTTTCGTAGGTAATTGTCCGCACCATGTTAAAAACTCGACACAGTTTGTCGATACGCTCCGAAAGATGCGGTTGTCAGAGTCTGATATTATGGTCAGCTTTGATGTTGTCTCGCTCTTCACTAAGGTTCCTTTGAGAGACACACTGCAGCTGTTACAAGGTCTTTTTGAACCTACCTTGGTGGATCTGTTCGAACTAGTCCTAACTTCTACTTATTTTACCTATGGTGGGAGTTTTTATGAACAGACTGATGGTGTGGCAATGGGGTCTCCATTATCTCCTGTAGTAGCCGACCTGTTCATGGAACACTTTGAAGATCGAGCGATTGAAACCTCCGTCCTCATACCAACATACTTCTATCGTTATGTGGACGATACATTTGTTGTTTGGCCCCATGGGATCCAGGGTCTTTATGAATTCATGGACCATCTCAATAGCATTCATGAAAACATCAGATTCACTATGGAGCTAGAGAAAGATGGTAGATTGCCTTTTCTAGATATTTTAATCCAGCGGAGACCTGATGGTACCCTGTCACATAGTGTGTACAGGAAAATAACACACACGGACCGTTATTTACATGCCGATAGTTTCCACCATCCGGCGCAGAAGAACACCGTGTTATACACGCTTGTACACAGAGCAAAGGCAATTTCAGACGCTGACAATCTGCAAGACGAACTCGAACATCTCCGCCATACCTTCATGCGGAATGGATACCCGATCCCAATGATAGAACGGGCATTTCGAAAGAAAAAAGGCAGATATACGTAATATTGAGGAAGAAGAACAGCCTAAAGATCTTGCCTTCATCCCGTATGCAGGTAGCATCTCTGGGAAAATCGGCAGGATTTTAAAACGATATGGAATCAAGTGCATTTTCCGCCCTCCTGCCAAAATACGGGATTTGCTGCGTCCTGTGAAGGATGATTTGGGTTTAAAAACTCCGGGAGTGTACAGCATACCGTGCCAATGTGGTAAGAGTTATATTGGTCAAACTATCCGCACTATCCAGGCCCGTGTGACTGAACACCAACGCAACATCCGGTTGTTCCAACTAGAAAAGTCTGCTGTGGCACAACACGTGATCGAAAATGGTCACAGTATGGATTTCGATAAGGTGAGAATTTTAGCCAAGTGTTCCTTCTTCTGGGAATCTGTGATTAAAGAGGCGATTGAGATACGCCTGAATAATAATAATATGAACAGGGACTTGGGTGTATGGCTCAGTGACGCATGGAAGCCAGTTTTTTCCATTCTTAAACAACCAAGTGTCTCGCTGACGGACGATAGGAGAGTGGAGAGTGGAACACGGCGTATCGGTCCGACTACATCTACAGCTGAATCTGTAGCCGACCAATCACAGTCAAGTATTACAGAACCGGCGTTATAGTCAGCCAATCGGAAGACCGCAGGGCTCCCTATGCATTTATCGAGTTAAACATCATAATTAATGATAGTAAATGTTTTAAGATTATATAATGTGGGGTCTTTCATTAAAGAAGTCTTTGGATTTTTCTGTGTGAGAATAATGTGAACGATGACGCTATGAGGACAGTTATTGTGTCAGCCAATCAGAATACCGCTTGGCTCCCTAAGGATTATCGAATTTAACATCATGATTAATAGTGGTGAATAATGTAAACGGTGATTCAATATGAACAGTGACGTTATGCGAACATTGACGTGGGTAATCGATCGTCTTTCTATTTTTAACAACCTCGGCTTTGGTTTCGCTGTGGAGCCAACTATCAGTACAACGCTGGTGTATATCTACGCCTGGTTCCGCAACCGACCAATCGCAGTAAAGGAATGGTTACGTCATTGGAGTCAGCCAATCGGAAGTCGACAACGTTCCTGTCTGGTTCAGTTCCGCTATTCAATCCAGTTTTTGTTGTTCCTTCAGACACAACAGACCTGATGATGGCGGCAGTGAAAGTCGCCGAAAGCTCGACAGTAGAAAATGTGATTCGGCGGCAAACCCGAGAAGAATTTATATCGAAGATACGCCGAGAAAGACTAATATCTCATATTAAATACCTCTATGGGGAGGATATGTACAAACAAGTAAGACATCTGGAAAAGTTGCGGAGGAAGAAAGCCAGACTTCTGTGTTCCTTGACTTTCTTATTGAGATGTCGGGATTCCAACATTTTACCTCGTTTTTGTCTGGTTGGCCATTGCATTGCTAGCACTAAAGTTAACCGTATTTTGCGTCGCGCCGGTTTTGCGCTCCTTCGAGAACGCATTCGTCACACGCGGTTTGAGCTTAACTGTAACGCACAAGAATTATTTCACTGCCATCTGGAGCTTGCAGCCAAACTGTCTCCGACCTCTTGGGAATGGGTGGATGCCACTACTTCTGCACAAGGTAGCATGGAGTTTGACAGAACTTCGGCAAGACAAATTTCCAAGTTCAATCGTCTATCGCAGGCACACTGGCCTTCTAAAGATGAAACTTTCAAACGTGCGGTAGTAAACCTCACTGGTACACAGCTGGATGAAGCAACTGAGAAAGTTTTATCCAAAGGGTTAAACTTTGCCCCTACCCCTCATAAGGTTCCTGTAAAGGATATTGTCTGTGCAGTTGAAATAGTTGCTAGAAAGCTTCCTGGGGATGCGGCTGAAGAAGTCCGAAGGGAAACGTGCAGAGTTCTGGAGAAAGCCAAACCACCTAGGCCCAATATCACAAAATCCGAACGCTTCGCTCTCCGTGCGTTGCGTCGGAACGAAGAAGTGGTTGTGTTACCTGCGGACAAAGGGAATGCCACAGTCTTGCTTACATCTGATATGTATGAATCCAAAATACAAAATATGCTTGATGACACCGCTTATAAGCCCCTTAATGGTGACCCTACTTCCAGAGTTGAGAGGAAAGTGTCAGCTCTTGTTAAGAAGGCCGGATTTACGCCTGATGTCGTAAAGTACCTTCGACCTCGTGCAGCCAGACCACCTAGACTTTACGGCCTGCCAAAGGTACACAAGGAGGATGTGCCTTTACGACCTATTGTAAGTACTATTGGTAGTCCCACATATAACTTGGCCAAGTATTTGTCTAAGATGCTTAGACCTTTCGTAGGTAATTGTCCGCATCATGTTAAAACTCGACACAGTTTGTCGATACGCTCCGAAAGATGCGGTTGTCAGAGTCTGATATTATGCTCGCTCTTCACTAAGGTTCCTTTGAGAGACACACTGCAGCTGTTACAAGGTCTTTTTGAACCTACCTTGGTGGATCTGTTCGAACTAGTCCTAACTTCTACTTATTTTACCTATGGTGGGAGTTTTTATGAACAGACTGATGGTGTGGCAATGGGGTCTCCATTATCTCCTGTAGTAGCCGACCTGTTCATGGAACACTTTGAAGATCGAGCGATTGAAACCTCCATCCTCAAACCAACATACTTCTATCGTTATGTGGACGATACATTTGTTGTTTGGCCCCATGGGATCCAGGGTCTTTATGAATTCATGGACCATCTCAATAGCATTCATGAAAACATCAGATTCACTATGGAGCTAGAGAAAGATGGTAGATTGCCTTTTCTAGATATTTTAATCCAGCGGAGACCTGATGGTACCCTGTCACATAGTGTGTACAGGAAAATAACACACACGGACCGTTATTTACATGCCGATAGTTTCCACCATCCGGCGCAGAAGAACACCGTGTTATACACGCTTGTACACAGAGCAAAGGCAATTTCAGACGCTGACAATCTGCAAGACGAACTCGAACATCTCCGCCATACCTTCATGCGGAATGGATACCCGATCCCAATGATAGAACGGGCATTTCGAAAGAAAAAGGCAGATATACGTAATATTGAGGAAGAAGAACAGCCTAAAGATCTTGCCTTCATCCCGTATGCAGGTAGCAACTCTGGGAAAATCGGGAGGATTTTAAAACGATATGGAATCAAGTGCATTTTCCGCCCTCCTGCCAAAATACGGGATTTGCTGCGTCCTGTGAAGGATGATTTGGGTTTAAAAACTCCGGGAGTGTACAGCATACCGTGCCAATGTGGTAAGAGTTATATTGGTCAAACTATCCGCACTATCCAGGCCCGTGTGACTGAACACCAACACAACATCCGGTTGTTCCAACTAGAAAAGTCTGCTGTGGCACAACACGTGATCGAAAATGGTCACAGTATGGATTTCGATAAGGTGAGAATTTTAGCCAAGTGTTCCTTCTTCTGGGAATCTGTGATTAAAGAGGCGATTGAGATACGCCTGAATAATAATAATATGAACAGGGACTTGGGTGTATGGCTCAGTGACGCATGGAAGCCAGTTTTTTCCATTCTTAAACAACCAAGTGTCTCGCTGACGGACGATAGGAGAGTGGAGAGTGGAACACGGCGTATCGGTCCGACTACATCTACAGCTGAATCTGTAGCCGACCAATCACAGTCAAGTATTACAGAACCGGCGTTATAGTCAGCCAATCGGAAGACCGCATGGCTCCCTATGCATTTATCGAGTTAAACATCATAATTAATGATAGTAAATGTTTTAAGAGTATATAATGTGGGGTCTTTCATTAAAGAAGTCTTTGGATTTTTCTGTGTGAGAATAATGTGAACGATGACGCTATGAGGACAGTTATTGTGTCAGCCAATCAGAATACCGCTTGGCTCCCTAAGGATTATCGAATTTAACATCATGATTAATAGTGGTGAATAATGTAAACGGTGATTCAATATGAACAGTGACGTTATGCGAACATTGACGTAGGTAATCCATCGTCTTTCTATTTTTAACAACCTCGGCTTTGGTTTCGCTGTGGAGCCAACTATCAGTACAACGCTGGTGTATATCTACGCCTGGTTCCGCAACCGACCAATCGCAGTAAAGGAATGGTTACGTCATTGGAGTCAGCCAATCGGAAGTCGACAACGTTCCTGTCTGGTTCAGTTCCGCTATTCAATCCAGTTTTTGTTGTTCCTTCAGACACAACAGACCTGATGACGGCGGCAGTGAAAGTCGCCGAAAGCTCGACAGTAGAAAATGTGATTCGGCGGCAAACCCGAGAAGAATTTATATCGAAGATACGCCGAGAAAGACTAATATCTCATAATATCTCATAATGAATGGCTATCGATATACAGTATTCATGTGGAATCCAAAACACCTAGTAGTTGTCCATGCTGTCTTCCATGACACCAGTAATTTTAATTCTGGCTTCTTCGTACATGCTGACAGAATCCTCGCAAATATCAGCAGCTTCTCTAAACTCGGAAGGTACGAGCTTGCTTACCAGTACAAACTGGGCTCCAGGCCTCATTTTAAGATAATACCCAATCATTGCTTTAGCTTTTCCTTGTCTCCATCCTCTCTTTTATCCATCTTCACTACCTAACTTAAACCACTGCTGACCATATAACATATAGATTTTTGGTTTAATGTTCATTTATATTTATTTATTTTGTTTAATTATATTTAAGATTTTATATTATTTATATTTAAGATTTTATATTATTTTGCTATCTGCTCTTTTTGCCTGCCTGTGATAAGTTTTGATATTTGCAATACTCGGGTATTAACTTCAAATCACTACCTCCTCTTTCTGGCCTCTATTTGAAAGAACCCCGCCATGGGCAGTGCTCAACAATCACTATGTGATGCATTCTCCTACAGTACCTACCTTCCACAATATTCTACTTATTGATGAAAGGCTAAGATCAGAAACTTTCAATGTCTTCTGGCTTCGATTCACTAACAACATCTTTATGATTTGGACACATGGAGAAAACAAATTACTAAATTTCCTAAACTATTTCAATACCTTTAGCATGCTGAAATTCACTTGGTTCTACTCCCACACCCAGGCCACATTCCTGGATGTGTATTTATCCCTCTCCAATGGCTTCTTCAACTCTTCTGTTCACATCAAACCCACCAACCTTCAACACTTTCTCCATTTCGACAGTTGCCACCCGTACCATACCAAACGTTCCCTCCCCTACAGTATTGACATTCGAGGTAGTCGCATATGCTTCAACCAACAGTCCCTCATGGATTATTCAAATAGTATTTCACAAGCATTCATTTCTCGTAACTACCCTCTAGCTTTGGTGAACAAACAGCTTTCATGGGCAACATTACAATCTACTCAGCCCATCAGTTATCCGAAACCCGCAAAAACCAACCACAATACAGTCTTGGTCACACAATACTACCATGCCTCGAATCAACAGAATCTTCCAGCACGGCTATGATTTCCTACAAACCTGCGCTGAAATGAGATCCATTCTTCCTCAAATTCTATCTGCACCTCCTAGAACATGTTTCAGCAGATCTCCTAACCTCAGCGAACTTCTAGTCCACTAACATAGTCTTCCTCATCTGAACAGTCAGACCCATGGCTCTTTCCCATGCAGTAGACCCTGATGCAAGATGTGCAACATTCACCATGCCTCCACCACTTTCACCAACCCTGCCACAGAAGGAAAGCTTCCTTATTATAGGACATACCACCTGTGAAACCTCCCATGTAATTTTCCAGTTAACATGCAACCACTGCCTGGCTTCATATATAGGTTTGACCACAAATCCATTTTCCATAAGAATAAATGGCCACTGACAGATGGTGTTCACATGGAACCCAAAGCACCCGATTGCTCCCCATGCCATCACCCATGACTCAAATAATTTCAACTCTTGTTTCATGGTCCATGCTATCAGAGTCCTCCCTAATAGCAGCAGCTCCTCTGAACTCAGAATTGGAAACGTGCCTAAAAACTGGGCACAAGGCAACCACCTGGTCTCAACTACAGATAATACCTGATCATTATTATTATTATTTTTACTTATGTTTACCCTTTACTAATCCTCTCTTTGCTTCCACCCCCACTACCTATATCGAACCACCACTAACCTAAGGTGATGTTTACTTCAAAGGGTTTTTGGTTTAAAAAATTTAAAATTATTATTACTACATTATATATATATATATATATATATATATATTTAATTAAATTTTGATCTTCTCACCGACCAGAGATCATTTTGTATATTTATCTATGCTCGGGTATTAGCTCTGAATCACTGCTCCTACCTTTTCTCTGTTTGAATTTACCCCCACCATTTTCCTGACCAACAGTATTTCTGGGAGACAGTCTCCAACATCACCCACCTCCCATAATGTTCTCCTGTTGATAAAGAACTTGTCCCAAAAATTTATTTACTGTTGTGTTTTTGTCTGTTCTGTGTGTTCACGCCCCACGTCCATCATCTATTCATTTCTCTATACTAATTTAATTCCTACGTATATATAAGAATTGCTCATTTAAAGATATAAGATAAGTGACCATTTTTTACCCAGAAAGTAATAAACAAACAGATGTATTGTCTGGAGTAAAATGACTGTTTAATATTAAGGTGGTGAGTTGAATGTTTCATGGCACCATCACACTGAAATAATTAAAATGAAGTTTGGATCACAAAACAATATGAATTTTTTTTTAATATTAAGGCAAAGAGAAATACGGATGGCAGGACTTTCAGTGAAATTTGTACCCTTTTAATGTGGGCAAAACAAGTGTTAATTTCAAAATTTCATTTGGCACTGTTTAATACATTATTATTATGAGTTTTTTTTTGCAAAACATTAGCTATAATTATTGTAAACAATTGAATACATTAAAAATGCCAATACTAAGCAAAATATATAGGTACTCCTACAAATACAAAAGTTTAATCAGGACAAGACTAAGTGCTGGATAATAGATTTCATATATCTTGGAAACAAGTTGCAATGAATTCAAAGTTAAAACTTATTATGAGATAAGTACAGTTAAGTCTAACTTGTAAACAGACAACTGTGTTAAACTTTAGTTGTATCTCAGGAAAAGAAATCGTGTTCAAACAATATATATATATATATGATAGGGAAATGAACCTTCACCTAGCTTAGAAGATAATTGAGTGGCTTGAACACACATAACAGTCACACACGTCTGTTGTGTTTTTGTTTTTTCTGTCTGTTCGTGCCCTACATCCATCATCTAAAGGTAAGTGGTGACTCATTCCCCTATCCTAATTTAATTCCTCTTCGCTATTTAGCGCCTTTGATTTCATTGTAGATAATGTTTTGTTTTTTTAATTTATCGTAATAGGTGTCTTCACTGCAAAAATGTGAATTAACAAAAAAAATTGTGTTTGGTATCTCGGAAATGGCTGTACCGGTAACTTCATTTGTAGATGTTTCAGGTACCAGAAACCTTACTGATAGTTAGGTTCTCTTTGGTTTTAACAAGGAACTCATAGCTTTAAACAAACAATTCATGTATACTAACTGGCCCATGCGAATATTTTGCACAATATCGTGATCAGACATAATGAGGAAATAAGTAAATGCAAGTATTTATTAATGAAATGTAATTTATCTTGCAGAGTAGTAATAAATATCATTTTCACTGTAAAAAGTCATTATCATTAAATACTACATTTTTAATTGTTAAACATTTAAAATGCAAATATTTAAAAATATTAGTTTTGTCAGAAGTCATTTTTTCAATCTTATTTACTTTACAAAACTTGAAAACAATATTAACAGTTATAATGTTATCATTGATGACTTTTTGATAGTATGTATATCTCACACAAAAATAAATATGAATGATTCTACAAACTTGTGAAAAAACCACGTATGTGTATTCATACGAAAATCCTGCCTTTTGAAGTGTCTGACCTTGTGATTTATTAATGTTCATAGTGAATGTTACTTCTGTTGGGCATTGTTTTCTTATCATTTGGAAAGGCACGATTAGTGGTGTTAGGTTAATGCGAGGTAAGAGCTTAGTTTTTTCAGAGTGAATTAATTTAGCACTGATGATATACTTGTTGAAGAGAATTACCACTAATCTTGTGCCATTAATTAATCCCTAATTAGCATTAATATTTCTGTTTAACAGAATAATATTATTTTTCTTTGAAAGCAATTTATGAGATAGTAAACCAGACGATCTCAGAAATTGCTCTAGCACTTTGGATGAAATATCATATGTACATAATGATTTGCTTTTCAAGTTTGTGATATGATCTTCAAAAAAAAAAAAAAAAAAAAAAAAAAAAAAAAAGATCAATTCTTGGATTTCGTATCTCAGAAAATGCTCTACCATCATCTTGTGGGATTCAGGGACCAGTAGTTAAGCTTCTCTTTGCAAGGAATTATGCACTTAAAAATTGCCTAGGATGCCTTAAAAAAAAACTTTTACTTCAGTCAAACTTTACTCAAAATTTTGCATATTGAATCGAAATCGAAAGATCCCAAGCAAAGATCAGTTATCCAGGTACTCTTATATCTTAAAATGAACAATTCATATGTGTATATATATTGGTACCTCGGAAACTGCTCTAATGATTTGAATGAAATTTCATATTAGATAACATTTTACTTTTCATGTTTATGTAAATAGGTGTCTTCCCTTCAAAACGCAATTTAAAAAAAAAAAAAAAAGCAATTCTTGTATTTGGTATCCTGCAAATAACTCTAACAACTCTGACAATATCTCGTAAATGTGTCAGGTACCAGTAAGCCTACTGATGTTAGTTAAGTTTGACTTTAGTTAGAGTATGGAACTGTGAACTTCAAAATGCCTAGGAAGCCTTCATGAAAAATGTTTAACTTTAATCAAACTTCACACAAAATATTGTATATGGAACAGAAATTGAAAGATGCCATGCGAAGCTCAGTCACCCAGATACTTAAAGCTTGATGAAGAATTAAAAACATTTTTAATGCGAAATGTAAATATGTTTAAGTTCCTAAAATTTTTATTTATTTATTTAAAAAAAAATAGGTATCACACCTTTAAAAGGACTGACCTTCAGAACTGGCGATGAGGAGAAAACAATGGTCTCAGCAGGACCAATGACAAAATATGCTTGTGATCTGATACCATTTTTAAAAGTTCTTTTAGGAAATAATGTACCCAGACTACGATTGGATACAAAGGTAAAATTTTTGTTGTCTATTCAGGATATAATAATTTCCATAATTAATAGCTATGATATGATTCATATCCTTGTTTAAAAAAATTACAGGTAAATCTGAAAGATGTTAAGGTGATGTTCTTGGAAGATTTGGGTGATATTCGAGCAAGTAGCTTTTCTGAAGATATGCATATTGCCTTGAAGAAGGCTGTCAAACATTTTGAAGACATCCAGTCACAGCCTGCTGAGAAGGTCTGTGTTTCTTTCTCTCTTTAAAAATCATATAATATATCACTATTGAAGAGGCAAAACATGAAACTAAGGAAAATGGAAGTGGCTTCTAGGTGATATGAATAATGAAGGAAAGGGAAATTAACCCACAACATATGAAAGTTGACGGCTGCAATGCGAGAAAACACTTAAGCGGACAAACAAATACACAATATTTTGGCAACTACCTTCTTCAGCAGTAGATAAACGAGCCATTAGGCTACGTACATGTGCACACACAGAACGTCACCCAATGACTAGCTAGGTAATGGGGGAAGGCTGGGAGAATGGCTAAGGAGTAGGCTATTGATATATCAGCAATGTCTGAAATAATATATTGCAGGCGATGGTAAAATGAACATATGTAGCAATGTTACCTAGTACTGACACGAAAAGTTATATCTAGTTTAAAAAAATTATGATGGGTTAAGTGGTTGGATTTTAATGATGGTTAAGACCAGGTGGGTGTCTGGTATCCAGGATATTCTGTACGCTAGTTCCCATCTCCAGAGTTCTGCCGCAGTGGTGCTATCGGGGAAAAATCTGTCTGTTTGTCTGTGGGCATACAGTGCAGTACCAGAGCATGCCAATAGCCATGATTCCAACAATCTCAACGACTTTTTTACTGTGAGAGCAGTCAGAGTTTTCTCTGATAGCACCACTGTGGCAGAACTCTGGAGATGGAAACTAGTGTACCAAAATATCCTGGATAACAGACACCCACTCGGCCGTAACCACCATTAAAATCGAACCATTTAACCCATCATAATTTTTTTTTTAACTAGATATAACTTTTCATGTCAGTACTAGGTAACCTTGCTACATATGTTCATCTTACCATTGCCTACAATATATTATCTCAGATATTGCCAATATATCAATAGTCTACTCCTTAGCTGTTCTCCCACTCTTCCCCCCACTACCTAGCTAGTCATTGGGTGACATTCTGTGTGTGCACACGTACGTAGCCTAATGGCTCGTTTATCTACTGTTGAAGAAGGTAGTTGCCGAAATATTGTGTATTTGTTTGTCCGCTTAAGTTTTTTCTCGCATCGCAGCCGTCAACTTTGGTATGTGGTGGGTTAGTTTCCCTTTCATTCATTATTTCAATTATACACTGAAAATGAAATAGGTGTAAGAGCACACAGTTTAGATCAAGTATGATGGTTTTAATGTGATAAACAATGTATTACTGTTATTATTATCAGTTATTTGTGGTGGAGGGGTTTAATTAGAGTAAAAGGAATGACATTCTTGTCACAGATGTCACGTTTACTACAGTGTTTTGGCTGAATCCATAAATTTGTTCAGTACAGTGTTTCAATAATATTTTTTTCAGTAAAAGTTTTATCGTTATGGATATTTATTGCTTAATGTTTTTATGTGACATATTTCTAACCAACAGGTTACATTTGATCTTATGAAGCATAGTACTCTACTCTATAGATACTGGATAACAAAAGAGCAGCCTAACTTCTCAAAGGATTTAGCTAACAGAAAGGTAATTATATTATTAAATAGGTTTATTTGTTTCAATTTAAATTTACAGTACTTAGAATAATTTTCAGTGACATTATATTCCTAACTAGTGTGTAGAAACTAAGCTGAAGCTATGAGTATTTATATTTTAGCATTTGCTTTCACTTCTAGCTCTGATTGCATAATTTCTTATATCTGATAATGTTCTCCACTATCACTTTATAGGTTCAAAGTCACTGACTTAGGTCGTCACCTTCATGCGAAAGAAATAGTAATACAATAAATCAATAGTTTTCATCAACTATTGAAAACTATTGAAAAAACAATTCATTGGAAATATTGGTCATGTTCTTCAAATTGTTAAAAAGTTCTAATACCAGTTACAAGCAAATTGTCTACAATCAGCTTCGATAATTATGAAAGATAGCAGGTTCACTCCTTGACAACACTCTCCTGGTACAACAATGAATTGGTTGTTAAAATCCCCATTTCAAAATATTAAAGCACTGCATGCATTGTATGACTAATTAAATTTCACAATACTTAATGTTCCACACTTCCGGGTTATATTGCCAAAACAGTTCCTTTCAAACATTCAAACTTCCACATTTCATACTCCCACATGGCTTCAAAACTAGTAAGTACCTCATCGCTTCGCAATCTGTAGTATCCCTATGTATGAGGAGCACCACTCTCTCACAACCACACCGAACAAAGATCAACTTTAAAATGTTTCACCAACCAGCGTGCATATCGGCCTTTACAGCTTTGTCCCAAACGAGTTCAAACATGCAGCTGAATTTCACCATTTTGCCTTCTATTTAATATTTCAAACTTCCTAACATTTCTAAGTTGTCTTATAAATTAGTTTATGTATTTCTGAAATCTTAAATACTGCCAGTGTGCGTTAAATTAAATCTTCAAGTCTCTATTTTAATTCAGCAGGTGGTCTTCTGTTACCATGGCAACTTACTAATTTTGTTGTAAAATAGACTTCTTAATGAATTGCTCTGCAACTTTGCTGATCAACAGATGTTGGTTTAGTAAACATTCTCTATCTTAGTGACCTTTTCCAAATAAACCTTACTTTTGCCGTAATTTGGTTTTGAAGTTGGCACATATTGTGAACTTTTAATTTCACCTTTCTCTATTAATTATTGATCTTAATTGGTACCTTTGTTCCTACTTTGTGTCTAATATTCTCCTCTATCTTATTCCCTTCCTATGTTATGGATTACAATTAGAGATGGGTCATTCGCGAGTGAATCAGTTCTTTAGAGCAATTCATTTAAAAGAGCGAGTGAGCAGTCGCTCACTAAAAAGTGAACGGTAGTTCTTCTAGGTGAATCAGTTGATTCCGAAGATCATGAAGAGCTAGCTCACGTGGGTTTTGTGGACTGGAGAGCTTAAAAAAAAAAGTCTACTCTTTCTATTGAAGTTGACATAAGGGGGTATTTCCAACTGAAAGTGGGGGTATAACCGTATTGTGAGGGGTGAGACCTAAAAAAAAAGTCTCAAATAAAACTGAGCTACTGAGCAAGTGAACGATTTAAAAGAGCTAGTTCTTTTCATTGAGTGATCGAATGAACAACCGCTCTTTTTAGTGAATCACTTTGCCCACCTCTAATTACAATCATTAATTTCTCTTAAACTGCAAATAAAAAGTAAACAATTACCATGAGCCATTGTCTTTGGTCAATTTGTTCCTAAACTCAAATATTATGATCTTAAAACTAGTTATTTGTGCTGTCATGTTTACTATTCTGTATCTTTAATTTACATTGCTTCCTATTTTGCCTCCGAACTAAACATTTATTTAATGTTAAATGAATCTGTTGATTAACAATGGAAATACTTTCTTGCTCTGCACACTTCTGGTCTGGATTTCCATTAAACTGTTTATTTCTCAACTTATTTTAACTCAAATTTCTTGTTCTTTAGACTTTCTAGTTTTGTTTGGATGCTATTTCTTTTCATTCTGTGCCGTATTAAGAAAATTCTACTCGTTCATGTTTCTTGTACCTATAAAAAATTTCTGTCATCCTTAATAAGTTACTCTTAAGAATGTTTGGAGGTTTAAAACTTTTATTACAATAATAACAAGACTCTTTTCATAGCTATTACAACACTGCTTTATTTCAAACTTGGTTTATTTATATCCTGTTTACTTTTCCTAGCAATCTTTCATTAACCACACAATACCAATGTAAACCTTCCTGCATGCCTAGCTAACTATTCCAATACATGTGCCAGGCCTGGTCACAAGAATATTATTTAACCAATTTTAAAAATCATTCATATCATATTTCTTTAATTGAAATCATGTTAACAATGGGAAGATAATGTACAATACAGTGCAATAAATTCATTTTCCGTAGGTCCTCATCTGGATCTTTAAGTTGTGGAAAGGAGACGATTTACACCAAAATAGTTTGAATGATAAAATAGATGTTTTAACCAGAATATGCACTCTTCATTAATTACTAAATTTACATGAGATACTGGCAATAGGGGACCGGACAGGTATTACAAAAAATCTGAAATTTAGTTAGAAACAATATTTATAAATTTAGAAACATCATCCAATATTTTTTTGTGTAACAATAATGTTTTATATTTTTAAATCAATAAATAAAATCTGATTTTTAGCCTATTCCTCACCATCAAATGAAACACCAATCACAGCGCATGACGCCATACGTAAGGAAACAAGCAATTCGGTGCTGCATTAACTTGTGTTTTTTAATTGTTTCTACATTTATTTGAGTTTTTTTGTCACAGGACTCTTATAATAATTAGTTATAAGGGACATGGTAATGATCTTCCAAGTAAACGTTGTTGCAGATTCTTTAAACCACTGTTATCATGAATCCAGACATTACTAAAGCAGACAGTCGAAATCTCCCGAGAGTGAATATAATAATAGTTTGGAATTTCTTTGCCACTAATTTTGATTGTACTGCTGCTGAGTTTCGAAGTGTGAAAACTTTTTTGTAAGTGCAGGGTGTTTGCCAGGAAACGCTATCTACCTACTGTCTTGCCGATGGCATCTCACTGCGAAAGGCCAGCTCCCGCCAAACAGCAGAGTGAATGACCGGTGAGATTAAACAACAGCCCTCCACCATCAGTCAAATCACGCAATATAATGCAAACTTTTCCATTGTTTAGATTGATTTATTTGCAGTTTGGCTGGTTTGTGACTTCAGTCTCTTACTAATTTGTACTATGTGTGAGCGTGAGTTGAGTTAAGGTACGTTATAGTTTGGAACAAATAATATTCCTGTATGAAACATATGTGAAGAAAAAGTCCTTTAAAAGGTGTCACAGTAAATGACATTGCCAATATCCTGGCGATTTACTGCCAGCTAAAACAACGATTCCCCATTTAGTTAAAAAATTAAGAGAAACGTGTATTCAGCCTTGGCTTGTGGTGCCAGATCACCCAGTTTAAACCTTTGTAACTTCTATCTTTGGGGAAAGCTTAAAGGAAAGGTGTATGAAGGAAATCCTCACATGTTCGAAGAACTTGAAAACAAAATCTGTCAAGTAATAATGTCCATGGAGAGATGTGAAATCCAGCATGTGTGTCAAAACATGTTTAAAAGATGTCAAATGTGCATTACGTAAGACGGGTGAGACTTCGAGCATCTTTTGTAAGGTAAGTTAATGAATTATGTAATATTTATATGCTTTCACATACTTATACTTAATTATTTCTAAGTAGTTCCGCAGTTGACGGCCGAACTTTGTGGGAGCTGGCCGCAAGCTTGCCGCGAGTTTCTTCCTCGTAGTGCTATATAGCAGTGGGTAGCATTTCTCAGCAAACATCCTGTATTACAACTATTTGCCTAATTAATTGAATTTTGAATTAAAAAGAAACATAACCTCTATCGAGTGCAAATTCAATCTTTGTTATGAATGTCATGTGATTTTTTTTATTTTTTATGTATTAGCATATAGAATTAAAATTTTGATTTATCGTATTTTTAGATCGCCGTGACAATCCTATGCAGATGATGCCATAAGATATGTACAACTTCGTCATGATTAGGGTACTATCAAGTGCAAGGTGTGAACGGATCACAAAATTCGTTCAAAATCTTATCCATTGAAATTCCATCAACAAGTTCACGTTTGCATGGGAATTTAAACAGCTTAGCATTTACACGTGGTTGTATATACTTATAAAGCTTTATTTAAGTAAAGTACTATTTTTCTTGGCTAAATATATCCAAAAGGGACAATTTAAAACACTTTCTGAAAATTTGTCTGGTCCCCTATTATTTTGTAGAAACCTTTGAAAGAAATTCTCATATGGATTAGGAGTTGTCAGTTAAATATTTGTTCAATTTTTTCCTGAATTTAATCTTATCCACTGACAGATGGGTGAGAGCTTATTCCAGCTCTGAGTATCTGGTCCCCTTTTGAATAAATGACAACTTGTAACCCTTGTAAAGATTAATTTTACTTACATTGCCATAATTGTGCATTTCCACTGATAAATGGTTTTGCTCTCTTGTATATTTTCATGTGTTTCTATTTTTTGTTGATAATCCTTGTATTTTACTATTTATCCATGTTATATTTCACTAAATGAAATAAACATTTATGTATGGACTTTGTTGCATTAAAGAAAAGGCATCTATAATGGTTTTAAGTTAATTAGATAGTTATAATTGAGTTGAAAGAAGTATTTGTTTTATCCACTGTATTTAATATTACTTTTCAAACTAATAACTCCAACATTGGAAGCTTTATAGATCATATTGGACTTCATGTTTATTTGAAGTTTTCAGCTTTGTTTCATAAGGCTACTCTTACTTAATAACCAAGAACCAAAAGCAACCATTTCCACTTAACCTAAATTTGTTAACAACCAACTTACTTCTTTTATTATTTCTTTCAATTTTCCCCCTCTCTTCATTTGTTGTCCTATCATCAGTTGGAACCAACTGACAAGAAGGACAAGCCAAGAGCCACAGCCTTCATCCCGTACACCGGCAATGTGTTGAGCAAGATTGGCAGAATTCTACACCAACAAAACATCAAGTGCGTTTACCCCCACCAGCCAAGATTAAAGCACTACTGGGCCCGATTAAAGATGATCTGGGACTTAGGAAACCTGGTGTATACTGTGTGAGTACGGAAAAGCATACGTCGGACAGACCATTTGCACAATCGAGAACATAAACGCCACACTGAGCTACAGCAGCAATCAAGATCAGCAGTTGTGGAACATTGTCTAGAGACATGGCATACTATTAAATATGAGGACACCGAAGTTCTGAAAAACACATCTCAATTTTGGGACTGTTTATACAATGAAGCCATTGAGATCTGGCTACAGAATAACCTCATAAACAAAGATAACAGGTTACAACTAAGCCAAGCATGGAACCCAGCACTGAAGCAGCTCCACAAACACCAGAGCCAAGGCACAGTTCAGGATGCAGGTGGCATACAGACTGATGGTCACTGCTTGAAGCAGCCCCACCACTGCTATCGGAGCGCCATGGTGGGAGTGGAGGGGATGTGTCAGAGGGTATAAATGCCGACACGGCCGGACCGGCTCAGCAGTCGCATCCCGGACTGTGCTCCTCATGCCGGCCAGCTGATGCAACCTGAAGATGTTGGCACGTTACGCCATTGAAAATTCGTTCATCCATGATCAATTGATCTGGCCGCATTTCAAGCAACAGATTTGACGGAAAAATCTATGATTACACTGCAGAATTTTTAATTGAAGTTTTTGCCTGTTTGACATTTTCTCCATTTTCATGTGTAGTTATTTAATTGATGTATCACTCTGTTTTTATTTCTCATTTCCTGTTGGCTCATTTTTATCTGTCCTAGAATTTGTCATCAATTTATGAGTTTGTTATTTGTCCTTCTTATCTGTCTATTGGATTGTGTTAAGTGGTCTTTTGTAAGGTCCTAGATTTAATTCATGTTGGGCGAGTGTATTTATTGTTGGATTTGTACTCGTTTGTGCCTTATTGTAAGAAGTGGTTGCCAGCTTGCAGGATCTAATTTTAAGCATTTTGAAAGCAGCTACCTGGAAAAGTTGATTAGTTGGGAACATTATGGGTAGGTGAAGAGTCCTTTTTAGCACTGTATTTTACAGTCTTTGCAGAGTGTCAAGGTGAGTTACAGCTCTGTATGCTCAAACTGGGGAAACGTATTCCATCACTGGACTGACAAGTGCTGTGTATAGTTGGATGCCAATTCTTGTGCTGAGGGTGCTGGTATGATTGAGCACTAGATATAATTCGCCTAGTCGACACTGTACCCTCTGTCAGACCTCATCAATACGTGCCTTCCAGGTCAACTTAATATCTAGGGTGGCGCCTTGATACCTGTCTGTGTTCACCCAAGGGATTTTCTCATTGAAAAGTTCTAATCTGGGATGAGGTGGCATTCTTCTCTTAATTAACCAGATGACCTGGCTTTTAGATGCGTTAATGCATATTCTCCATTTTGTCGCCCTAGCTTCATCTCTTCAAGTGCAGCCTGTAGCCTCTATCCAATCATCTCTGGGCTATGTGAAGATGTAAAGACTGCTGTGTCATAAGTGTACAGTGCAGTTTCAATTCCTTGTTGCAAAGGTAGATCAGCTGTATACAGAGAATATAGTACACTGCCCTATGGAACCCCAGCACGTTTGAGACTTCCGGTGGATGTGATGTTATCTGCCTTCCCAAGAAATGTTTGTTGTTGTAGGTAACAGCTGATGATCTTCAAAAATCTGCCTGGCGTGGCTAAGATTGTCATTTTGTAGAACAAACCCTTGGGCCATACTGAATAGAAGACTTTGGCCACATCTAGGAGTACTACCCCTCAATGGTCCCAATAGTTAAATGCACCAATTGCCATTTCCCCTAGTCTCATGAGTTAGATAGATAGATAGATATGTTCACTTTGATCCCATGTGAGAATAATCTCGGGGATGTGGAACAGTACATACACTTATTTTTAATGTCAATATTACTATACAATTGATAATATTATTATATATTGACAAGTTAGCTACAACCCATTAGTATAACCAATATCTCCTGTAATCTACACATACAATCCCGAGTTAATTAATACTTATTATGTGGAACAGTGTATACACTTGTTACCAGCAGCTAATAACCAGTTATTTTCTTACCAACCAGTTACCATGATAAGTTTCACTGTAATTTGCGACTACATATTATATCATGTTAGTTGCTATTTATGTGAAACAGTACACACACCTACAGTATTAACGATATCAATTATATTACCAACAACTCATAAGCTGTCAATTACTTAAAAACCTGTTAGTCTGATGATTTTTCACAGCAGTTTTTGAGTGCATGCTATCCCATATTAGTTACTATATGTGAGTGAAATTTTGTAAACAGTGTAATTACTTCATCTGTCAAAAGTTTCAACAGAAAGAAAAAAAAACATATATCATTTTAGTAATTGTGGACAACTTTGTCACCTTCCCCTTCCATACAACATATATACTATTTTATTAGTCATTCTTAGTTACCAAATTCCAAGAAGAAAATTCTTTCACAGAGTAAAATGGGTTCTGAAGCAGAAACTCTTTCAGATTTGACTTAAAGTAGTTGGGTTTTTGTAGATAACATTTAATTTCTGTTGGTAAGACATTGAATAAGGAAGCTCCAGTAAATGTTAACCCTTTCTGTACAATTGACAGTGATTTGTAATCCTTGTGAATATTATATTTATTCCTAGTATTATGGCTATGTATGTCAGCATTAAGATTGAAGTGTTCAGGATTTTCCACTACAAATGATAGTACGGAGTATATATACTGTGCTGGCATTGTTAGTACACCCAGGTTTTTAAATAGATTTCTGCACGATGTCTGTGGGCTTGCTCCACAAATAGTTCTTATAGCACACTTTTGCAATTTAAATACCCTCTGTGCTTGTGACGAGTTTCCCCAGAATGAGATGCCATATGTGAGCAGGGAATGAAAATATGCAAAATATACTAACTTTCTGGTTTCTATATTAGCTATTCTAGATATTACCGTCAGTGAAAATGTTGCAGAATTCAATTGACAGTTGAAAGATTAGCCCTGAAACCATGTAGCTCATCTGGCATCATGTTACCTTCCTCGATATTAGATTGTAGTAGTTTGAGGAGGAGGTGTTCAAAAATTTTGCTGATTGCTGTCAGGAGGCTAATAGAGCTATAATTCTGCAGAGACTTTGGGTCTTTCCCTGGTTTAGGTACAGGAATGATTATATCATGTTTCCCTGCATTTGGTCTAACAACGACAGCAGGTGGTGCATTTTTAAGAATCTTGTTGGTAATGCCATCTTCCCCCAGAGTTTTGTCAGGTGACAAAGTGGACACCGCTTCCAGATACTCCTGTTGAGTAAATGGTTCTATTTCATCACTGTCTTCATCATCCCGAAGGTACCGATGGAGGCGGCATCCTACTAATCTGATGTGCTATTCATCCAGCAGTTAGTTAACAGACTGGAAGTTTGATTCAAAAGCATCAGCAAGAGCTTCTGCTTTTTCAGTCAGTTTGCATAATACTCTATTATCTGTTTGCAGTGGCTGTATTTCCAACCTTTTTCTCAGCAGCCTCAGTGTTTCCCTCCAGACCATTTTGTCCTCCACCTGGAGCATTGTGACTCTTGCCTCCCATTCCTTGTTTCTGTGTGCAATTACACAAGCTTTAATCTCCCTAATTTAACTGGCACCTATCTTCAGGCCTTTTGGTTTTGTGCCATATTCATGCAACTCTTTTTTTTCTCTGCAATATTTGCGAGAATGTCAGCTGGTAGCACCTTCTGGCATTTACCACCCTGGCTGAAGGGTGCTAATTCATTTGCCACCTTCTTAATGCATCTCATGAGTTGTTGAAGTTCCGTTTCCAAGTATTCAACAGCTGCCAGTTGACAGGACCGCCGCTAGCTGTTTCAGCGCCCGCGTGCAATACCGATTATGTCCGCCCCCTGTCTAACTACAGCCAGTGGTGGACTTAGGAAATATTTCCGAACCGGGTTAAAAAAACTGTGAGATTGCCGCCCCTTCGAACACTTGCCGCCCCTTCGAACATTTGCCGCCCCCATTGTTGCCATCCCGAGAGTGTCGCCAGCCGCCCGAAGCAGCTGTTGAGCTAAAAAAAGGTCGCCTGTTACATAACGGCAATGGAGTGGCAACTATTGCGGGGCGGCGACTGTCGATTGCTCATTTTGCCACCCCCCTCGATGTGCCGCCCGCGTGCGGTGCACGTCTTGCACGCCCGCTTACGGCGGCCCTGCCAGTTGAGTCACTTCTTCTGTGAGATGTGACCTAAGGTTTAGCCAGTTTATTCTACGGTAGTCTCTTCTCACCTCTACATGCTGTGTGGCTGCAAGGCTGGATATGTCAAGTATCATTGGCTTCTGATCCGAGGTGAGGCAATTGACAGCCCTGGCAGTGGGTGGGGCAGGCATACCTTTTGTGATGGCTATACCCAAAACATCACCACATTGATGATGATTATAAGACATATGAGTGGGTACGTTTGATGCTATTTCTACACAGCCATAAAGGTTGCTAGCTTGTAAAAGTTTTCTGCCACTAATGTTAGTGAATCTACTGTGCCATGTCTGGTTCTTGGCATTGAGATCACCAGCTATAAGCAGTTTCCCACGGATTGATAGTGGTACATCAAGGTCATTTTCATCGAGGAGCTGTCGCGACAGATGGTAGATGGCTATAATGGTGACTGGACCTTTGCTGGTCTCAGCGACGATACCAGCAGCTTCTATGTTCATTGCTGGTAGGAGGATCTGATAGTGTGGCAGTGCTGATTGAACCAGTACAGCCGTGCCACCACAAGCTGTTAGCGAATCCACTCTGTACGTTCTGTAATTACATGCTGTAAATTTGAGACCAGGCTTGAGGTGAGTATTGCATATTAATCATATGTCAATTTCTTCTTATTGAAGGAATTCCATTAATGCCCCCTTTTGCTGAAAGACACAATTAGTATTCCATTTGCAAAGCATTAGAGTGCTCAGTTGTCCATGCCTGTTCATATTGGGTTAGCTGGAATTGCTGTCAAACATTTCAAAAGTTTGTTCATTAACATATCAATCTTTGTTGCTATGCTTAGCATTATTGTCATTGAGAACTCTTTAACATTTTGACTATATTGCCATGATCTGCTGAGGACAGGTTGTTACTGGAGTTGTTGTTTGATGACTCTGTTGTGGAGAATGATGGCATAGCTTCAATAGCAGGGACTGGTAGGGCAGGCCAGGTCTCTGTGTTGGTTGCTGGAGCAGATGGCTCCTTTTGTAGATCACCTCCTGCCAATCCAGACTTAGTGCACCTAGAGCGAGTCAGCAAAGTGATTAAAAAGAAACAATAGCTCAGAGTAAAAGGTAACATGCACGCTAAATGAGTCTTTGTATTGCTATATGAATCAAGTAAAGCTTTGTAAGACATAAAGGCTATGTGAAGGGCACATTAACCATTGTGTTCCAAGATTAAACTCTTAAATAATTTAACATTATTGCTCAGACTGAATTAAAATTAAGTTTTCTGGTGGCAGATAATGTTAAAAACTTAAAAAATTTTGTCAAGGTATTGAAAACAATTTCTGTTTAGTTTCCTTATAAAGTGCCATTATTTTGAATTTATTCAGATTTTTTAGTTATATGGTTGCAAAATTAGAGCCATAACTTTTTCTACTCATGTACTCCTTTTTCTGTTTGCAACACACCATAAATTATCCATAACTCAACACTGCACATCACTGTAAAATTAACAACTATGGGCAAATAATTAACAACTATCAGAAAAAATTATTTAATTTCTTAGAATATGACAATAAGTAACAATTCATGGCACATGGAATACAGAAACTGGAATAAAATAACTAATAAAAAACTTTACATTTAATTCCTTCAAATATGTGAAATTTTGCAACACACCTTTCATCTTGTGGTGGTACAGCAAAGTGCTGCAGAACACCGGTTGTGGACCACTGATCTATGGGTCTGTTTAATGGGCAGTAAAATACTTCCTGTGAAATTTCATCACTATTGGACAGTGAAATTATGAGACTGTCATACATATGGACAGACTTGATGAAATTGCAAGTGTTCCATTTTGTCTATGGAACCTCAAAAATTTACTTTGTTTCAATATCTTAGCACTTCAGGCCCTTAGCTAATATAAATGTTGTTACAAAAGTTTGGATTCCCACTATATAAATATCTGATTGTTGTGCATCCAATTTCCATGGATGGATTTTTGTGATTGAATGATTAGCAGTATATGGAGTCAACCCTAATTGCCAATTGTATACTATGAAGGAAGGAGTCCAACTTATACTCTCAGAGATAGAAGTTTCTGCATGTCAAATGGACACTCGGTAGGATCTCTTGGAGGAATTAGATATAGACATTATAAAAATTAAAATGTGATAAATATGAATAAAACAAGCAAATTAGTGAATTTCAATAAAACGATGAATCAGCTCTGTCTTGATTGTGTTGATATTTATTATATTTGTTGGATATACACATAGGATTTCTTATGTCAAAGATTTAGAATAAGTAACGTTCATGGTTGTAGTTATTTTATAGGAGTATAATTTGTACTGAAATAACATCAAAATTTGAGTTACCGAGGATTGTTCCATGATAAAACTGTTTAATCTATAAAATGAAAACCGGATATATTTGAAGTATAAAAACTCGGAATATACAGAGCAGATTTCAATGGTGTTTTCACCATTTTAAAGCTTTGAATCTTAATTCACTTGTCTGGCATGTCTTATGTTTCAACATTAAATAATGTAAGAGCATTAAATGAAATTCTGAATGTATGGTGAGGAATTCCACATGAGGAATCACTAGATGCCACATACTTCATACTAAACACATAACTACAATACAATATCTCTGACCATAGCCTATAATGAGCAATTTACAATAATAACCATTTTTTCATACTCCACACTGAACAAAACTTGAAATATTATTTTCTTTAATACGAGGTGTTTAGTTTTTAAATGCCATCGATGGCCGTATTGAATGCGAGGAATTAAGAACGAAAAATCAGCAGAGATTTTCTTTGCCCCCGATTTCTGGCAATGTCTTTGACCATCAGCTTTAGTATTTGTCTCTGATATCAATTGTGAAGAATGTAATATTCAGTGTATTAAATCAAATGTACGAAAAATTTACCTAAATCTAGTAAACTATTGATTGTGTTTTTCAGTATTGGATTTTCTATATTTGCATAAAAGACTGAATCTGTATAGCTAAAATTTCAGGCGCTTGGATCTTACAGATTCATTTTATTCGCAGTAATTAATACCTATGCTGATGTTTTTTTTTATCATTAGAAGTTTGTATTAAAACTTTAGTGTTGAAAATAATAACGGCTTAGGACAACTGAACATTTTTTGGAATTAAGCTGCAATTATATGTTATATGCACGTGTTTCTCACGTAATCTAGGTTTTATTCATTTTATATTTTATCGCATTGTTTAGTAATGCAATGGTTTTTAACATCAACAGAAGTGTGGGTTAAGTCCTTACTGTTGGAAATTAACCCATTATGACAACTGATTCTGTGCTATACACTTAAGTTTTTTTACATCATCTAGCTATTATTCATATTATAATGTATTGCATTGTTCAGTATAGCAGTTTCTACGTCCAACTTGATGGCATAATTTCATGATGAATTCTTATATAACTGAGTGAGACAGATAGTAAAAACAAATTACGTATCTCACTTAGTTCTCGAGATATCGAATATCAAAAATTATTTATAGGTATAGTTTTTTTTCCTTTTCATGACGATTTTCTTTTGCTTCAAACTACTTTTCAACTTGATCACAACCACTAGAAAGAAATCAAAACAACCTTTGTACTTATCCAGCTTGTAGTGCCTTGTGACTCTGTCGAACTTTTTTCTGATCCAGGTTGCGTTTCAAACTAACCACCTCAGTTTAGAGATTCAGTATCTCAAGAACAAAGTGAGATAACCCAATATTTTGCTATTCTCTTTCAATGTGTCTCGTCAAGTTAGATACGAATTTTTTTCACATCCAGGCCGCATTTCAATCTAACCATGTCAGCTGTGAGATAACATTTAACAAGACGTGTAATCGAGATATATATATATATATATATATATATATATATATAAAAAAAAAAAATCATTTTTCTTGTGGTTGTAACATTGTAATTAATACGTACCCTGATGGTTTTATATCATTAGAAGTATATATTAAACCTTTAGTGCTGAGAATAAAAACGGTTTAGGAAAACTGAACTTTTTTTTGGTATATATGCTGATGGTTTTTATATATTAAGCTGCAATTCTGCACTATACGCGTGTGTTTCTGATGTAATCTAGCTTTTATTGAATTTACATTTTATAGTGTTGTTGAGTAATTCAATGGCTTTAAACAGCTTTTAATAATTTCATAATTTATTCAATTGTTTACTAATGCGGTTTTTACTTCAACTGTTGCACCATAATTTGATTATGAATTCTTATATAACTCAATGAGACAGATATAAAGTAAATAAAAAAAAGTCTTGCTTAGATCTCGAGTTATTGAAAGCCAAAAATTAATTGTAGGTATAGATTCTTTTCCTTTTGACACCGATTTTCTTCTCAACTTGACCACAACTGCTAGAAAGAAAACAAAACTCTCATTGCACATGTCCAGCGTTTAGTACCTTGTGACTAATGCGGTTTTTACGTCAACCGTTGTGCTGCAATTTGATGATGAATTCTTATATAACTCAATGAGACAGATAGAAAGTAAAAAAAATACACATCTCTCCTTAGCTTTCAACATTTCGAAAGTCAAAAATTATTTATAGGTATAGATTCATTCCTTTGGCAACGATTTTCTTCTCAACTTGACCACAAGCGCTAGAAAGAAAACAATACTCCCATTGTATTTGTCCAGTGTGCAGTACCTTGTGACTTTGTGATTTTTTCTGGTCCAGGTTGCGTTTCAAACTGTCAACCTCAATTTAGAGATACCATATCCCATGAACAAAACAATATTTTATATTCCACTTTCAATGTGTCTCGTCAAGTTATATAAGAATCCATCATTTGGTTTAATGAGAAGTTTAAATGATATATATATATCTTGATTTGTCTTGTGTTACATAAGAATACATCACCAAATTGCAACACCACAGTTGAAAGATTTTTCATAAAAGAGTATTCACATGTTTCTGGTTGGACAAATACTGTTATAGTACTAAATCGACATGGAATTTTGTTTCCTTGTGAAGAAAGTTTAAATGCAACATTTCTGAGATACAAAAACTTAACTCAAATGGCAAAAATACTCTGTTAGGCGAAAAAGGGTGTGTGGAGAAATTGCTACAGGGGTGTGTGCTCTATCGCAATTAAATTAAACAATAAAGCGAGCTTGATGGTTGAACGGTAGCGCTCAAGCCTTAAACTCGAGATCACCAGTATTCAAATCCCCGTCCAGCCATCCATTTTTCGATTTTACATGGTTTCACAAGCAAAATGATCAGGATGTGACGCATAACTCTTGGGCCCAGAGTTCCTTACTTTCTGACATAATCTAGCTGTCAGTTGTATTATAATCTATTTAAGTTCTCGAAATATCGAATGTCAGACAAAAATATCGGGCGTTTGGAGCTGAAAGTAGAGTCATTGTGTTCATAATAATTAATGCGTAGGCTGATGGCTTTTTATAGAAATAAATGTTGTATTAAGCCTTTAGTGTTGCAAATAAAAACAGTTTAGGACAACAAAGCAGCTTTTCTTCATTTTGTAATTTATTGCATTGTTTTGTAATGCAGTTTATATGATAACCATGGTGACATAGTCTGTAAATCCCTGAAATAAATCGAAAGTAAAGAATTTCTTTATTTTTATTTCTCGCTTACTTCTGAATAACTGATATAGAACTGTGAATACCTGATATTCAACTATAAAGGTACGAAATAGAATTTAATTTTGAGGCACAGTGCAAGATGAAGTAACATAATGAGAATTTTTTTTAACTCCAGCGGCAGATGAGCCAGCACAATCAGACACATCTAATGTTTGACGCTACAAAAACTCGTTCAAAATCGATTCAGCAGTTTTCAGATAATGCTTGATTATTCTTAAAGTAAATGTGTCGTAACGGCTTGAGATATACGTAAAATTTTAATTTTGAACCCAAACTTTCAAATTCTGAAAATCTGCTCAAAACATGTATTTTTTGCGTAATGCCGGAATAAACAGATACATTCCAGATACATTTTTATGTATGTGGTATGTAATAATGTGCGTAATGTTTCGACTTTCGAATAATGTGCGTAATGTTTCGATTTTCGAGTAGTAACATTGGCAAATGTAATTAGGTTGAAATGTAACCTGGACTAAAATGAAACTGACATTCCGTATCAAAGCACCCAAACCACCCCGTTCTTGGAAGTGTGCTGTTAAATCACCAGTTAGCTTAGTATGGGAAATGGCCGGTATGAAATCAGTGAAACTTGGTAGGTATGAATCTGTTCAGACGAATAAAAATAGTGTACGGATAAATCAAATTAAACCCACCACTTTCTTGGTAAGGTGGGGATAAATCTAGGTATGCTTTAATTCCAGAAATTGATGGCCCAAATTGTATGAAACTTGGAACATGTTACTCATTGCATGAATAAAAACAGTTTATGGGTAAATCAACAACAACTAAACCAGGCAATGCTGGGAACTCTGCTAGTTGAGAATAATCTCAATCCATATCAACAGGAATTTACAACCACTATGTTTATCAAATTTACAACAAGATAATAAAATTGAGAAAATCCATTGCAAAAATTAAGATCTGTTTAAATATTTAAAGTCTGATGAAAATGTAATGATCTTGGTTTGTTGGAATGTTGCAGGAGCATATGGAAACTGTGAATTGTGATATGCGAGGTTGGAATGAGTGAGCAATTTTATGAAACTTGTAAAGAAGTTCTAGCAAACATACTAGTGGTATTTAATAACTTTACAAGAAGTATGTAAGCATGAACATTTTTTGAGGAATACAGGGTGATATTAATTTAAAGTATATGTCATCATTTGACAAAATATATTCAGAAATCAAATTTGACAAGAATACTGGAGATTGATTTCAGCTAAAATTTCATAAGTATAAAGTGCAGAAAAGTAACATATACCAGACATACTGGAAACAGGGTGACAAAAAGAACCTCATTTGAAACTGATAATTGCTGGGAATTTTATTGCATGTTTATTTGACTGAGGAACAATCAAACATGTTGAAGAAAGAGGTAATATAGATAGTTATGAAAAATTTGGAATAAGCAAAGAAATATGCAGAAAATGCATGAACACAGTGGGTAAAATAGTAGCTGATTGATCAGGAAGCTTAACAATTCTGAAGAGAGAAAAGGAGTAGTAAGGCAGCAATACCAGCATTACAGAAATGAGATAAATAATGATTTTCTTTTTTTTTTTTTAAATAGTTATAAAAAATAAATGATGCAACTAGGGAAAATGGAAGCGGCTTCTAGGCGATATAAATAAGAAAGGAAAGGGAAATTAACCCACCACATACCAAAGAGGACGGATGCGATGAGAGAACACTAATACTGACAAAAAAAACTACACACAAACAACTACACAATATTTCGGCAACTGCCTTGCTCACAAATAGAAAGACGGGCCCTGAGCCTCAATGGCCCGTCTTTCTATTTGTGAGCAAGGCAGTTGCCGAAATATTGTGTAGTTGTTTGTGTGTAGTTTTTTTTTGTCAGTATTAGTGTTCTCTCATCGCATCCGTCCTCTTTGGTATGTGGTGGGTTAATTTCCCTTTCCTTTCTTATTTATAAAAAATAAAAAGACACATAGAAGAAACAGTGAAAGTAATGGTTTCAAGTGAAGGAGTTGTTGCATTTAACAAAACAATAGAGTATTTTGAAGATGCTTTAAAATCAGATATATTGATAGTAAACTTCTTTTAAGGATAGTACAAGCACGAAAGTAATACGTAGAGTTACTTGATAATAATGAGAACTTGAACTGAAATGTGCAGGAAGAAGAGGGAGATGAAATATCAATAATATAGAAGCTTCAGCTACAAGAACAGAATTTGCCAAGGCTTAAGTTAGTAGCTTAGTCAGATTGTTAACTCGTGGCTCCATGATATAGCTCTGTTTCTATACTTCTTTCTCTCTTGACTAGTTCCTTTATATACTTATATCTTCAACAAACTACATCTTCCAACATTTAGAATTTTACTCTTTAATGTCTGTATTTTTCTACTGGTGACATATAGATGTTCAGGCTTCCAACATGAGAGAACAGTGTACAGCTGGCTGTTAGACCAGCATCTGGTTATGAGCTTAATTCCTATGTATGATTTACAGAATGTTATGGTAAAACTGCACTCTCAACAGCGTCCCCGAAACTGACTTCCAGAAGGCGTACGGCCAATGTCAGCAGTGTAATTTTTGGTGTGTAGCTGCCTAAGAGTGCTATTTCGAAGAGGATTAAGGAATTGTAAAGATATCTTCAATAATTTTTTTTTTTTTAAATCAGTCCTACTACTTTTGATATATACCATGTATTACAAAATACATTGACTATATTCAAATTACTACGAAAAATCACATGAGAAAGACAGGATTTTCAAAAATTGAAATACTTCTCGTCTGTTGCTGTGTCACTCATATAGATGAAGTATGCAAAGTTCCTACTGTATGCACTGTGGGTACTCTTCAACATGACATGATCCATAGTCTGTCTCCAAGATCACCCTTGGAAGAATCTAACCAGCCACTTATGAAAGAGGAATCAGCGCATTACGTGTGGCTTACATGTGATGTAGGGCAGAAAGCAGCTTGTTTAATCTGAGGAACTTCCCATCTGTCTTACCATGATGTTACTATGCTCACTCCCTTGTTGAACACAATTTCAGCTGTTGTCAGCAGACGTTTACTGCTTTATAGGAGGTTGTCAAGGGGTTGGTAATGTGGGATTTTTTTTATCAGATTTACATATTTATTAATTAAGGTGCCTCATCATCAGTGACCATGAGGTAGAATGTGTCCCAGGATAGGCAGCCAGTGTGTTGGTGTCAATCTCAGTGTGCCAGAGACAATGCGCAACTTGCTGTTTGGCAGTGTGTCCACCAGTCCAGTGGGGGTGCAGAGGCATATTCTGCTTCTGAATGAATGAGTTTACATTATATCTCCACAGTAGATCCTCAAATAGTGACAGCAATTTTGTGGATGTTAGTTGCAAATTTTTGTTTTAATTGTGAGTTTATTCGTATTTTCCTTGAATGTAAGTGTCCTATCAAGTGTTACACCAAGATACTTAGGGAAATCGCTGTGAGAAACTTGTTTTTCCTCTAAAATCACTCTTAGCTGTCTGTGAGACTCCTTGTTGTTCAGATGGAAGTATGTGACCTCTGTTTTACTTGCATTTGGTAGAAGTCTCCAGTTACAAAAATATTCACTTGATAGTTCCAAACCAGATGTCAATATTGACTCTCCTACCTTGAATTTAGAGTGTTAGTTAGTGAGAGTCCAGTCATCCATTTAGCCAAACTTACAAGAAGTTGTTTCTGGTAAGTCCAAGATGTAGAGGCTAAACAGAAGAGGAGCCAGTACAGATCTCAGAGGGTGACCCTATAAGCATATTGCTTAGCACATTATTAACCATTGGTAGAGCATTTCGCATGCAAGTTCACAAATTAATCCCTGTCTCTCTACAGTTTCATATGCTTCTGAGAGGTCTATGAATGAAGCAGAAGCTTCAGTTGGTTTGTTTTTTCTTTTTCTTCAAAGCCTGTGGCAAGTGCAAGGATTTGATCACTGCAACTACTTGGATATGGCGTTGGTCAGAAATGCTGTATCCAAGCTAGTTACAAATTTATCGGCAATATTCCAGTCATTCTTCTGAAGGAATATATTATACTTCCTTTGTTCCATCCAGGTACATTGTAGGGTAACAGATATATTTTCCTAGAGTGATGATATACATTTTAATATATTTAGTATCTTTGAATTTTGGGGTACCATGGCAAAGGCCAGTTTGTTTATTCTGAGAAACAAAAGATTCCCATAGCAACAACTAATAAGGAGTGTATTACCTATTTTGGGTTTGATAATATCAGGAGTATCCTGATGCCTACCTCAGTTGTGGCTACTCATTTCTGACTCTGAGGGAAATTTGAGAGAATTTTGTGATCACAGGCAGAAATTGACAATACCGAAAATCAGTGATTGCCAAGACCTGTATGACGATGACCACAAGGAGGAGATAAAGACCCTTCATTACCAAAGTTTTACAGACCAATTTGCCTACTCTCAATACTCTTGGAAAAATTCAAGAAAAATCACTATGTAAAAGAATTAAATAATTCAGATTATTGATAGGTATAAATCAGCAGCAGTTCGGCTTCCAGAAAGGCAGGTCAACAGAGAACGCCATAAATGATGTTCAGTGTATAGTTAACTCGACAAACAAAAAATATGTCATTGGCATATGTATCAACATTTCCAGGTGCCTTTGATGACTTATGGTGGCCAAGTATGTTCGCCCGACTAAGAGAGTTAGGATGCCCACGAGTGTTGTATGAGACCTTGAAATACTACTATCTCGGAAGAACTGCAACACTTCACGGCTCTGGTCAGCAACTGACAAAACATCTCACAAAAGGATGTCCACAAGGTTCAGTAAGTGGCCCAGAATCCTGGGATATAGCTCTGGAACCTGTCCTTAACAGACTTGTAGGTCTGGCAGAGCTTGAAGGAATCGTTGCATTCGCAGATGATATTTTGCTGCTAGTTGGAGGAAATAATAGAAGAGAGATCGAGAGAAACGCAAATGAAATTATGAAAATAGTGGAATGCTGGTGTAAACAAGTTAAGCTCCAGCTAGCACCAACAAAAACTCAATACATATTGATGAAACGAACACTGAAACGCAACCCTACTGTGAAGCTTGGAAAAAATTCTAGCAAAAGATGCAAAACAGTAAGATACTTAGGGGTTATTCTGGATGAACATAGGAATTTTAATGATCACGTTGATTATATATGCCAAAGAATGACTGCAGCAATGAATAAAATAGTTAGTATCGGGTAAAGAAGATTTCTAATACCACTTATTGTATTTCCGACGTGATTTTGTTTATATTTGTCGTGCTTTATTCTTCTTAATAGCTTCATGATTTCGCTGTGAAGTGGAGCTATTTATTTTATCTTCTGAATGTGCAACTAAACTAAATAAATAAACTGATAGTTTTTTATATTCAACACAGTTTAACTTTGTTTTAATAACTCCAATACATCGCTTTAATTACATAATCGGACTTCTTGATTTGCAGGTTCTCCTTAGTGCTAACAACCTAGGCAATCTCCTAGTTATATCTCTATCTGTCTCGTTGCTATAGAAACCTTTCTTTAAGGAGAGTATTAACCCTTTCCTACCGGCTATTGGAAAAAAAGGGAAATTTATAATTTCAATTATGTATTTGTATAAAGGTACTTGAAATTATACACACATGTTTTTTTTCAATTTTTTTTTGGAACTCTAAGTGCTAATTACTAAGCCGGTACTTATAAGTACCGTCAGGGACTTTGTGTATCACATGATGTACAGAAATAGCAATTGAAATCAATTATGTTCATATTGGTATAAAATATTTGCCCCCGATATTTAAAAAAAAAAAAAAAAAAATATTCTTTTTGCTCATTCAGACACAAAAGACATTGTAGTGCAACATTTAGAATGATGTTTTTACTGTATTTTCTTCGTTCTACCTACTTCACATCATCATCAGATTTTTATGATTTAGGGACAGTTTCCAAATCTTACATTGTATTCATTGTAATGTACCACTTGTTTTTTTGGTCTGTATGCTGAAAACTTAGAAAATTAATTTTTCGGCAATTTCACGCAGAAATTTAAAAATAAATGTTGTCATTGTCTGACTTAATCATACAACAATACATCAACAGGCTTATCAATGCAGTGGACACTGGTATCGTCGAATTATATGGTGGTAAATACAGTGGTACTTATAAGTACCGTCAGGGAGGAAAGGGTTAACAGGCCCGTGTCATGGAACTCATAATTCAAAGATGACATTAGAATACCTTTTCTGGGATAACCTGTTTGTTATCCTACAGCCCCCCCCCCCCCCAAGTTCACCATACCATTTGCCATCAAAACAAGTATAAATGGTTATGGTAAACTTGTTTCGGTAAGGAGAGCTTACATTTTACATTTGACTGTTGATATTTATCTTCACAATTATTTTTTTTTTATATATATATATCAAGGATCGATGGCTTTGTGGAATTTTCTTAATTGAGTTTCCATGAGCAGCAACTGGTTGACACTGTACATTGTCTGTAACACATATTGGTACACCAAGTTACTGATCTTATCACTTAATAATAATTAACAAAAACAACAATAAGTATATTACACTACAGTATTTGGTAAAATTGTCTTCATAACCATCTTCAGCTGGCAGGGCCTTCGCCTGTATACCGAGCATACCATTCAGATAGTTAAAAACTCCATCTGCTGCCCTTGGTACATTATATTCTTCATAAGGTTGACCGTTTTTTTTTAACATTTTTACTGTTAGATATCCGGCAACATTATTTAAGTGACAGGTTTGCGTTCCTGGACCAGTACAATCAACCCTCGCTAATATGACCGGAACACCGTTGTTTCTTGCTAATCTAGCAGCTTTGTCAAATTCTGGTTTCAGATTCTGGCAATGTCGGCACCATGGTGTGTAGAACATCACCATCATAGCTTCATTATCTTTTCTTTTAGAGTTGAAGTCTTTATATGTCAGTTCTGGAAACATAACCTGTATACCCTACAAACTATATATTTTCTAAACAGAGCAGTCCCCAATAGCCAATAACTTTTTATGGAATGGTATGCTGTGGTAACAGCCGAAGACTGCACATCTGACCAAGGTCGTCAATATTGGTAAGTGACAGCTTCCGCTTAGTGATTATAAACTTTTACTATCATTCCGGTTGAAGAATTGTGGGCAACAACCTCAATCAGCACTATCTACAAGCGTTTTGTGTCGCTGAATAACAATAAAATGCCAACTATAACTTAACAATAATAGTAAATGCCAATATGATAGAGTATATATTTTCACACCTGTTCCCTGCACTGGTGTTAAATCTTTTCATTCACCTCAAACTAATTCATCAGTTTTCTGAGTTATAGGTTCAATACACCATACTTGCCCTTCTTATACAAATACATGTAATAAGAAACAAACTTCTCCCGTTATTTGAACTCGGCCATTAGCTATGTGTTTAAAAAGGCATTAGAGCCATGACATTGTACCTTCCTGTAGTCTTACTTCTTCTGGGTATTCAATTGTGTAGGAGTTATTGTTGTCCCTACCAAAAATTACCTCATATTATGACCCTTTCGACGGCATTACGTCAGGGATGGTAGAATTAAGTTTTTATTGATTCGATATCCTGACTGAATTTGTACGCAGGATGAGGCGGTAAGCATAGCTTACCCCTCTACAAAAAAGGAAACCCTTTTTTCTATATTTCCAATTCACAACACTTGGTTTGAATTCCTCAAAAGTTTTACAAATTTGGACCTGTCGTTCACCCCAAATCTGGACACTACACTTTAAATGTTGATACCCACAGTTTACCTTTTCATGGTAATCATAAGCATTGAAACTTCTAATGCTTTCAAACCCCTTTACAAAGCTGACCGGGTTTACACCCCCTTCATCTGTGAAGTGTTCCACCTCAATCTTTTCAGGTATGCTTGGTGATATCTGATTGGGTAGGCCAAGTGAATTGTGAATGTGGGAGGTTCTACACTTTCTGCTTACATCCTGAAATTCATATCGACTATCTCTACTTTGTTATTTAATCCCAGCAATTGGACATCCATATTCTTATACTCTACTTCAACTTCCTGTTCAACCCTCTAATTACTAGACTCTTATCAATACCAGTATCTACAATGGGTTTCTTCTTACACATCTCAGTTTCCTCTTTTAACATTTTATAATGCTTATCAGTCCCTTCAAAACACTCACTTAAATTATCAAAAGATTTTTTCATAACTGTCTCAAATTTGGATAGTCGATCATCTAAAGACTTATAAGAGTTTTTTATTTCCTCACTTAAGTGTGTTTGTGTAGCTGTAAGTTGTGTAGTTAGTTGTGTAGTATGTTGTGCTGTTAGTTGTGTAGTAAGTTGTGTAGTTAGTTGTGTAGTAAGTTGTGCTGTTAGTTGTGACCCAAATCGAAATAGTATTTTTCTCTAATGCCCCTACAGTGACTATTTCATCTTTCTTATTTACAGAACCCGAAGGATCACAAATAACCATTGCACCTGGCATCTGATTAGCCATTCTGTAGAAAGCTAAGCAATACCCAGCGTCCCACAACTAGTATCAATAAAAATGACGTGATATAATAAGCTGCTCGTCAGGATTATAGTAAGGCTTCATGCGGAGGACGTGAACAATGTCCCTTCGCTTTCGTCGTTTCGAAGACGGCTCATAATCCTCGACTTCGTATGTGACGTCTGACCGGCGGCGTATGACACGATACGGACCAAAGTGCCGCTTCAGTAACTTTTCTGATAGCCCAACCTTCCGGACAGGGGTAAAAATCCATACGAGATCTCCTGGGTTGTACGCAACAGGTCGGTGCTTGCCGTCATACCACTGACGGTCCTTCTCCTGGGTGGCCAGTGTTCGTATGCGAGCCAGCTGTCTTGCTTCTTCGACCCTGGTAATGAGCTGTTTTATATAGTCATCCTGAGTGTCGTCCGGCTGGAAATGGGAACAGCGTATCCATTGTGGTCTCAGCTTCACGGCCATGGAGCAGAAAAAACGGAGTGAAGCCTGTCGTATCTTGCCTTGCTGTATTATAAGCAAATGTGACCACTGGCAGTATTGTATCCCAATCCTTCTGCTCAACATCCACATACATCGACAGCATATCGGCTAATGTCTTGTTGAAGCGTTCTGTGAGACCGTTTGTCTGAGGGTGGTATGCAGTTGTCATCCTGTGGACAACGTCGCATCTTGACATGACCTCTGATACTAGTCTTGACTGGAATACCTTTCCACGATCGGATATCATCACACATGGTGCTCCATGCTTCAAAATAATGTCTTCTACTAGAAATTTTGCAACCTCTGGAGCTTCTGCAGTCGGCACAGGTTTGGTGACAGCGTAGCGCGTGAGGTAGTCGGTGCAGACTATTATCCATCGGTTACCGGTTGTTGACTTCGGGAACCTCCCTAAAAGGTCGATCCCAACTCGGTGGAATGGAACTGCTGCAGGCGGAATTGGTACTAGATGACCTGGAGGTAATTGCGGCACATGTTTCCGTCGCTGGCACTCTTTAAAGTGACTCACATAATGCTTGACAGATCGGTAGAGACCCTTCCAGTAATACCTGCGTCGGATTCGGTCCAGGGTCTTCACAAATCCCAGATGACCGGATATTGGAGCGTCGTGGAAATACTTGAGAATAGCTGGCTGGAGATGAGCTGGAACGACCAGAAGCCACTTGGGGCCTAGTGGATCGTAGTTGTTCTTATACAATGTCCCATCTATCAATTGAAACTCTCCTTTGGCCGGTTCTCCTTTCTCCAAGGCGTCTATGGTTCTTAATAACTCTGAATCTTCCCTCTGTTCAGCTGCAACGTCACCTAATTCAGCGAGGGCTGAAATTCCATTCATGCTGTTGTGTTCTATTAAAGGATTCCTTGAAAGGCTGTCGGCATCCTTGTGTTTGCGTCCGTTTTTGAATACCACCGTGACGTCGTACTCTTGAAGTCTAAGTGCCCATCTTGCTAGTCGACCTGATGGATCCTTCAAGCTGGTTAGCCAACATAAAGAATGGTGGTCTGTCACGACGGTGAAAGGTTTGCCGAATAAATACGGACGAAACTTGTTGATAGTCCAGACAACTGCGAGGCATTCTTTCTCGGTTGTAGAGTAGTTTATCTCGGGCTTAGAGAATACTCTTGATGCATAGGCTATCACCTTCTCAGCACCTTCCTGAATTTGCACAAGCACTGCACCGATCCCATAACCGCTGGCGTCAGTGTGAAGTTCAGTTTCTGCATTCTCGTCGTATAAGGCTAGAACTGGTGCGGAAGTTAGAGCCTCCTTAAGTGCCTGGAAAGATCTTTCTTTAGTTTCATCCCAGTAAAACTTGGCGTCTCCCTGCAAAAGTTCTTTCAGTGGACGTGCCATGTTACAGAATCCTTTTATGAAACGCCGGAAGTATGAGCACAGCCCAAGAAAGCTTCTCACATCACGAATGTGCTGAGGAGTTGGAAATTCCATGACTGCCCTTACTTTATCTGGATCAGCGCGGACGCCATCTCCGTTGACCAGGTGCCCCAGGATTTTTATCTCTTTGGCGACGAAGAGGCACTTCTTCGGATTGAGGCGGAGTCCTGCAGTCTGAACACACTTCAGCACCGTTGACAGGCGACTCAGATGTTCTTCAAATGTTTTCGAGAAAACAACAATGTCATCTAAATAACAAAGACACGTCGTCCACTTAAGGTGTCGAAGTAAGTTGTCCATCATGCGTTCGAATGTGGCCGGAGCGTTGCATAATCCGAATGGCATTACTTTGAATTCATAGAGGCCATCAGGTGTAATAAAAGCCGTCTTTTCTCTGTCAGCTTCGTCAACCTCGATTTGCCAGTAGCCTGTCTGCATGTCCATGGTTGAGAAGTATGTAGCTCCTTTCAAGCAGTCTAAGGCGTCGTCGATGCGCGGCAGTGGGTAGACATCTTTCTTTGTGATTTTGTTCAGCCGCCGATAGTCGACACAGAATCGCCACGTACCATCCTTCTTCTTTACGAGGACCACCGGAGATGACCAAGGACTCTCCGAAGGTTGAATAATGTCATTATGCAACATCTTCTCCACTTCCTCTCGAATTATTCGCCTTTCGACTGGTGACAATCGGTACGAGCGCTGGCTAATGGGCGGATGATCCCCAGTATTGATACGATGCTTTATCGTGGGCCGTTTCGTCTGACCTTTTTTTTGCTGGGGTGTGAATACACCAGAGAATTGGCGTAGTATAGCTAACACCCGGTGGTGTTGTTCCTTGGTCAGGCCGGACCCTATTGGCAGTTCCATAGTTGTTTCCTCCAGCGTGTTGTCGGTACTAGTAACAGAGCATGGATCTTCGTTAATGACGTTGAGCTCGCCCTCCTGGACTGGTTCAGCTGTCCCTATGCACATTCCCTTGGGGATAATTTGTGACTGCTCGTGACAGTTGGTGATCCAAATGTCTCCTCGACCACCGATAATGCTTATGATAGCCGCTGGTATGTAGATTTCTTTCGTGAGCCTAATAAACTTTCTACTATCGACAAGCACTTCAAGGTTGCGGTCGTCCGTGTTTTTGACTGGGACTCTTCTCATTGCGAACGGCGGGATTGTCACGTTGTCAACGGCGAATAACTTCCCAGAAGATTCTGTGTTACGTGTACCCGTCGCAACGACTTCTTCAATTTGCAGCTCAGATGTTCCACAGTCAATGACAGCTTGGGATGCCTTAAGGAAGTCCCATCCAAGGATGACATTATGACTACATTCTGTTAAAATGACAAATTCAACTGGCTGGGTCCTGTTGTTGATGGTTATTCTCGCGACACAAGCTCCAGCTGGCTGGACGTACTTTCCATTTGCGACCTTTAGCACAGTTGCCCCCGTATCACGGAACATTGTCTTCTTTAGTGTGCGACGATAATTGTCCGACAATACGGAGAAAGAAGCTCCTGAATCAACCAGCGCCCGGACAGGTTGGCCGTCGATTATAACGTTGATGAGATTTCCCGACATCTTAGTGACTGTCATCCATGGAGGATTTTCATCTGCGGCGGCCTCACCTCCGTAGATGGTCGCCTTGCTTAGTTTTCCTGCGTGCGGCGGCTAGGGGAGCGGCTGGTAGCTCTGTCCGGCGACGATGAACGACAGCGGCGCGTCGGGGATCGACCTCGTCTAGGGTACGGCGATGGGCTTCTTCCCGTAGGTCGACCGAACTCGTCAGCGGGTGGCTGCCTGGGGTAGAACTGTTCTGATGGCGGACGTCTTGCGGCAAAATAATCGTCAAATACTCGTCTTCTCTCTCTGCAGTATCGTACGACATGTCCAGGGCGCCCACAGTGGAAACATACTGGCGCGTTGTCTTCTGTCCTCCAGACGTCCGTTCGTCTGCGGGACGTCATAGGTGCCGGAGGATTTGGTTGTGGCCGTGTCGGCCGGTTCCTAGGCTGCCGTTTGGCAGCTGCAGCATACGTCATATCAGGGCGAGGCCATTCTTCACGTCGAGTGCGATTGGCTCGGCAGACAGGAGCCATTGTCTGAAATACCTCTTTTTCCGCCGCGTCGGCTCCTTCATGACCCACTGGGCTTACATCCATGGCCATGATCTGATGCTCACTCGGTTCAAGAGTCCCAGCTGCCATGAACTGTTGTAATTCTTCTCTCACAATTTGTCGTATGAGAGACGCAAAGTCGTGCTGGTCTTCCACAACTGCCATAGGGACTACGTTGGGAAGTCTGTCATACTTCTTTCGCCCAACCCTCCTTTGTTGCATCTCCTCAATCCGCTGGCACCACTTGATGAACTCTTCCGTCGTAGCGACGTCTTTTATCAGAAGAGCTTGGTACATGTCTTCTGCAATACCTTTCATTAGGTGCGTGATTTTGTCGGCTTCAGTCATATTCGGGTTGACTACGTTGCATAGGGCCAAAACATCCTGTATGTAAGATTGCGTCGGCTCCCCATGTCGTTGGGCCCGGTTCTTCAGTTGTTCTTCCGCCGAGCGGATTTGTCGCTGGTGGTCCCCAAACGTTTTCTTAAGTTCCGTCTGGAACATTTCCCAGTTATTCAGTTTTTCTTCGTTGTTCTCGAACCACTGCTGGGCGGTTCTGTCCAGATAGAAATAAACATTTGCCAAGCACATGGTATGATCCCACCTGTTGTACTTGGCGACTCGGTCGAACCCTTTTAGCCATTTGTTAGGGTCCTGTCCAGCGTCTCCAGAGAACACCGATGGGTGTCGAATGTGCAGCTGGCTTGCCGCCATGGGTTTCCTAATGACGCGGACTTTCGGAAGGACGTACTGAGTATATCCTTTGTAGTCCGGTTCCAGTCCGTGTAGGCGGCGACTTTTACGTTGCCTAATCGGAGCCACGACGATGCAGCTGTTGCACAGGGTACCCGGCGTCTCCACCAAACTATGTCGCGTTGCAACCGGGGCAGGTGTGAATTCGAAGGTTACTTGTCAATGAACACAGCACTTAAACTGAGAACAGGTTTATTGAGAACTCAAACATACACGCAGCACTGACTGCCTCTTGGGCAGAATGCTCTTCTATTTATACACAGATAGAACGTACTAGAGATTACAAGAGTAGTTAACAAGTAGAAGTTACAAGTGACCTTAGGAAACATGTAGAATCTTCTGGAAATAATAAACAGAATTAAATAATTTTTGTCAGTGGGCGGGATTGAACCGGCGACCTTCGGTACCGCAATTCGTGACGCTACCCGTTGCGCCATGCTGGCAGACGGTACACTGGCGTTCATGCGGCAATATTTTTATCGTGCTTTATTCTTCTTAATAGCTTCGTGATTTTGCTGCGAAGTGGAGCTATTTATTTTATCTTCTGAATGTGCAACTAAACTAAATAAATAAACTGATAGTTTTTTATATTCAACACAGTTTAACTTAGTTTTAATAACTCCAATACATCGCTTTAATTACATAATCGGACTTCTTGATTTGCAGGTTCTCCTTAGTGCTAACAACCTAGGCAATCTCCTAGTTATACCACTATCTGTCTCGTTGCTATAGAAACCTTTCTTTAAAGAGAGTATTAACAGGCCCGTGCCATGGAACTCATAATTCAAAGATGACATTAGAATTCCTTTTCTGGGATAACCTGTTTGTTATCCTACACACTGCCAACCATGAGGTTATATCATGGTGCCATTACCACAGCTATTGCAAGTTATGGAGCAAGCACATGGGCGCATAGATTAAGATTAGTTAAACCTGCAAGGGATATCAGGTGGATGCAACAAGGAATTCTCTTGCGTCTTATAGGCGCATTTGGAACTACCCCAACTGATGCACTTATAGTCATTCTCAGAATATGTCCTTTAGACCTGGAAATAAAAAAGAGGGTAACATTTTATTGGCTATGTAAAGGAAACTCTGACAAGGTAACAGAGATCCTGGGTCAAGTAGCTTCCAAGTAGATGGACATTAAAAACTGTATCTTAAACGAATGGCAAAAGCAGTGGAACAAATTGAAAACAGGAAGGAGAGTATTTTAAATACTTCCTGAAATCAGAGAGAGGATACGTATGATGCACTTCAATCCATCCCGAGGATTGATACATTTCCTCACCGGTCAAGGACCGTACGAAACATATCTCTACAGGATCAATAGAGCAGAGAATGATCTGTGCACCTGCAGATCCCCAGCAACACCTGATCGTAAACTGTTTGAATGTTCATTAGTTGACGATCGAATCAATCAATACAGAGTGCAGCTCGTTGGAAAAACTACCTTGGAAATACTGCGTGACAACCTCCTTTGGGTAAGAACTGGACAAGCTAGCAGATGCTGTGTCAGATGCAGCCAGGGAGCGGTATCGACTTCAGCGTAGCCAGCAACCTGTCAGGATACAGCAAACCATATAAGGATTGAGTCAAAATACCCAAAATGGACGAGAAATCTTACAAACAACTAAGTTGGAAGTGTGGCTTCTGGAATTACCGAAGCTTATTCTTCAATGTATACCAGCATGAAACGAATTTAACTTTTGTAAGATCAAGTTGATTAGTTCTTTAGTATTATTGGGTAATAGTTTTAGTAAGAGATTGTAGTAACAGGTTTTAGTAACTGTGTGTAGTAAGAATAGTAAATTATTTGTACCATTTCATAATATATTGGATTTGTGTTTATCAGCTGTCTCCCCATTGATCTGTATGCATGGATTCAAACCTAAAGATAAAGGTAGAGCTAGCCATTAAAATATCATGTTTTTACAATGTAATTTGGCAGTATCTTGGTGAAGATTTCACTGTATCAATTGAATTTGAGTAGAATTACATAGAAGAAATTTTCAGGATCTAATTAGTATTAGTATTTGTGAAAAAGGTTTTTATTGTTGTTAATAGGTAAATGTTTACAGAATGATGAGAAGAAAAAGCCTAGGGTCTCTATGTCTGTTGGACATCTGCATCTGCAGTTAAGGAAGTACAGAACCCCCGATGTCATTATTATTACTGCAGATGAAGAGAAATCCAGTATTCTCATCACAATGGAAGACTGTAGGCAGAAAATCAAAATCATTCTGGAAGATGAAGCTTACGCAAAGCTGAATTGTGGTCCAACAGTTTCAGTAGTTTGAAAGACTATTGCACTTCTGAAAACTTCAGATCTTTCACAGGACACCATAAAAAGACTTCGAACCCAAGTTCCTGTACTTCCAGGCTATATGGTCTGCCAAAAGCACATAGTAATGGGGTCCCATTGTGACCTATCGTGAGCGTCATTGGGTCACCAACATATTTCCTTGCTAAACGTCTCTCTGTAGCCCTGAGTCCATTAGATGGAAGGTGCACTCACCACATCAGAAATCTACAGAATTTATTGAAATACTGGTTAATTTTGATGTGGCGTCACTTCTTACTATGATCCATCTGGGTGATTCACTGGAGTTGCTCAAACAGCATTTTCCACCTTGCCAATGATGCAACTTTTCCATGACACTCTGACTTTGATTTGCTTCCTCTTCGAAGGTAATTATTTTGAACATCGTAACGGGGTTATTATAGATTTGCCACTTACTCCATTAATTGCTAATATGTTTATCTCACTATAGCTAACTTGCTTTTATAGCTATGTGGATGTTACTTTTACCAATGCCCGCATGGAAGAGAAAAGTTAGATTATTTCCTTAATCACCTGATTGTAATAAATAAAAGAAAGACTCAAATTTATGATGGAAGTAGAGAATGAGTGTTGCCTGCCATTTCTGGACATTTTGGTCAGAAGGAATTGAGATGGCACACCAGGACACAGATGGCATAGGAAATCAACCCACATGAACCTTTACGCCATGCTACAGTTATGTGTGACACGGAAAACTTTCTGGTGGTGCTAAACCATTTGAAACATATATTCCACATGAATGGATATAGTGAAGCCTAGATCATCAAGTCCTTTCACAACAAAGACTAAAGGAAATCAAGGAAACAAGAGGGTTAAAAATATGCCTTGTTACCATACACTGGAGCAACATCAGCCAAAATTATCAGATTGTTAAACAAAGCCGGCATGAAAATGTTCTTCCATCCACCCAGGAAGATAAGGGATATACTTAACAGTACAAAGAATGCGTGGTATTTACTCCATCCCCTTCAAATGTTGGCAGCAGTACATTCGACAGACAGTGCTCTCTGTGTTTCAGCACTGTGCAGAACATGTGAGATGTGTGTGCCTGAGACAAGTGACCAAGTTCATAGTAGTTTTGCACAGCATAAAGAAGAGATGTGGGTTTGACTTTGAGGTGACACAAACACTGGCCTATACAAAAGGGTATTGGGACAGCATGATTAAGGAGACTATGGTAATTTTACTGATTCTTAACACTTTTCAATACAGTAAAGTAATTTTATAACAACAATAATTCGAAAGAAGGTTAAATTCACTAAAATTCTGTAGTTTTATACTGTGTAAATAAAGAAAATAAAATTTTAAACACTTCATTGAGCACACTTTCACTTTCAACATTTTTAATCATATGTTTTCGATAATTTCTCGAACTAAAAAGTAGATTTCCTGAAAGAACGTAAAATCTGGCATAGCATATTAAAATTTCAGAACATTCCATGCAGTAGAACAGATGTTAAATAAATTTGAAATTTCATCATTAATCACAATGTGGCCGTATTCAAAATTCATTTGCGATTAAACTAAGCCATTTCCATAAATAAAACCATGGTTAAAACACTTAGTTAAATTCAAAGAAAATTCAGCTAATAACACTTTTTCAATATAAACAACACCTGAATAATTGTTAAACATAAACCAATTATCTGCTAAACAGATTTAAGTCCGATTTTTGTCAGACTCATAACTTCGCTATTACACCACCGATATTAATAAAATTTACACTTCTGGAATCAGGAATTAATGTACAACACGATGACACCAATTTTAACACGATAATTTGCAATTCAGCAGGGCCGCCTAAAAATTGCTTAAATTAAGAAATAAATCGGGGAATCACTAATTAATTTTCGGAAACTTTTTACCAAGGCGCCTGTAAACCAAATTCATTTAAAAGAAAGCTAATCATTTGAGAATTTTCACTAAACACTTTTTATAAACCTTGAAGACCAGGCTACACATGGGTAGATTCTGAACATATTCTATAATTGCACCTTTTCACACTATTTTTGGAAAGCGTCCATACACATAGATCATGCGGATGGGGGTATAAAGGGTGATGTGGTAGTGCGGTCAGCGTCTTTTATTCTGGGAATGTTGAGTATAGTGGACCTGCGCAAGCGTGTGTCAGTCGTGTGGTAAAGTGATTGTTGGATAGGTGGAACAAGTTCCGGTTGGTCGGTGTACCGCCATATTGACTGTAGTTAATGGGTGACTTGAGCTAGTAATGACTATGAACTTGTAAAATTTTCAATGGGGCCCAGTCGGTGAATTCTTCTCTTCATAATTTGCAATTGTTTGGAAAAGTTTAGTTCGATTGCCTACTCAACTGTAACTGCTATTTTTTGAAATGTGACTTTGGAATTAAATTCAAGTTTTTCAAGTGGATTTTCAAATATTTTAGTAGTGAACTGCAACCTTTCCTAAGCTTTTGGTTCAAATAAGCTTTATGGCGACCGTTAAGCTTTACAGTTGAAGATCCTGATGGCAACATGGTCATTTAAAATTATAGATGCAAATTCAGATAACATTTTTTCAAGTAAACATTCAGCTAAGGTACCTAAACCTATACTCACCCCGGTATAGCAGTTTTAGTCCTTACAATTTCTAATGCTTTTAAAAGGAGAGCATCTTGCTTGGTTTTGTTTTATTTACAAGTGTGAACTACACAACAGCTTTTTTGGCATAGAAGGAGAGGGGAATGGGTTATGCTATAATAGTATTATTTTGCCCATATAAATATTACTTCTTGTAATCAAATTCAGTTGAGGAAAGAGTAGTTTAAATAGTTTTAATGTTTAAGTCTGCAGGATTTCAGACATTTATTATGCAGTGGCTATAATAGATAGAACAAAAGTGGTCTCATCCATAGATACAAAATCTCTTTAAGTTTCATTTTGTTGAATTGCCTGATTTAGTCACTAGAGTGCTGAGCTTTAAGGTCATTGGATTGGGCATGTTTCTCGAGATGTTTTTGTCTTCTTCTGTGATTTAATGCAATATGATTTTCTTTTATGGGGTGATGATAAAGATCATATGTTCTTACCTCCTTTGCTACATGATTTTGTACAACTGCGGAAAAGAATCAGGCATGTAGTCATTGATATTGACCATGAGATGTTGGGATGTATGTGACAGTATTTTCAGTACATGATTGGTGTCGGTTGTGTCACCAATTCATCACATATCGAACACTTGTAAGATACATCAGAAACTTAGAGAGCTTCTATATCTATAGATATGGTCAGTTTTTCTGTTTCTGACATAGCTGCTGCACATGAAACATCGGAATTACTGGAGACACTTGTAAATTACCCTGTATATATTTGGTGATGAAATTACAGCTGTGGAATGTTTCTGATTTTTGTAAAAAATAAATATTTTCTGTCTCTTTCAAACCTTAATTTATAATAATGGAATGTTTATATGCTTCACGGCAATAACATAGATGCCAATTCAGAGTATTGCTGGGACTTAGTATTCTGAACATTCATTCTGATTTTAGGTTGATTTCTGACTTCCTAAGTTTGTTGGATGGACTTGATGTATTTTGTTTGGTTAGCTAGTCGTAGTTAATTAGTTATCCACTTTCCCCAAATTTTCATTATCTGCAAATCATTAAGAATCCTTTCTAAACAAAATACTGAATTTTCTTATGGTGACTTGTGACAGGATAAGCAGTTGTAAATCATAAAGCTGTTATTCATGGCATAAATATGAAGTAATGAAGCTCCAAAAATGGTGCAATTAGGCAAATAATTTATTATGTATTGGGAGTTATCCTCTAAGATATAACTTCTCCACAATGTGTCATACTATTTAAGTTTAGGAATGTTAATGTTAACCATTATTATGAAACAGTGAAGTGAAGTAGTTGACATTAAACTATGACAAATGCTTAAAATATGAATGTTTTGTTCATTTCCATCCTGCTTTGTACTGGAAGGTATTCCAGATTTTGTCTGAAGATTTGGTTTACTTTACAAATCAGTACACTTCCTTCTGCCAATTTAAAGAGTATTTCTTTTAAATACTTGTAAGGTATTCATGTTTAAAGAAGTAAGTGGATAAGTGGATGAATATCATTCCCACTTCAATATTTTTATGGACTATTTAAACTGTTCCTTTTTTTTTTTTTTTACATAGAATTCTTATAACACTAGGCTGCTTTTTCCATACAGCTTCTCTGCTCTAAGACAATCAACAACAGAAATTTACTTTTTCTACAGATTGCACATTATGAAAGGTTAAATAATTTTTCTTTTATTTCCAGAATTAAAAAGCAAAATACATCTGTTTTTGTCCTTAAGATTTTTTAATGTATCTTATAATTGTGGATTACTTGAATTCATTCAGAAATCAACATTTGTTCATTTCTAGTTGTTAGTGTTAATCTGTTATAAAAACTGGATAATTTCGACAATGAAACAGCTGTTATGCAATGAAAATATAGTTAAGAGTAATTATCCATCACTTACCACAGATGAAGGTAGGAGGGCCAGACAAACACAAAAGCACACACACACTGTTCAATATTTTGGCCAATAGCCTTATTTATAATAGAGGTGAGACATACAGCAAGGTGAAAGATGTGTACACATCAAGGCCTACCTTAGAGATTTATATGGTAGGTCTCGATGTCTTGCCATATGTAACGCCTCTATCATCAATAAAGATGTAAGAACGGAGTCTTTCCCGGCGTATGCTTGAAATAAAGTCTTCATGGGTGTGAAGTGTTTTCAAAATACTATCCGGCGGTACACCCTTGAAGACTTCATTTCATGAATAAAGATATTCGCCAAAATATTGTATGTTCGTTTCACACTCCTGTGGTAAATGATGGGTTGTTATCCCTATCATTATTCTTATTTATAACAATTTCATATCTTAGGCCATGTAATATCATGATTGATTTTTGTTGATAGGGTGCAGTTTCACCATACCTAGAAATTCCAAAGAAACTTGTAGGTTGCAGTGATTTCACTTTGGCTGCCTTGCTGAGACTTGCTGATTATGAGTTACCACGTGTTAATTCAAAATGGGCAGAAATGGTAACTAAAGAACTTCAGGAACAATTATATGTAAGTATATTAAAACAGAAAATCATCTATTCAATTTTAGGCAGTTGAGTTATGTGTGTTTATGGTATTTTGTATAGCATTTTTTTGAAATATCAATTGAAATTAAACAAAATCTTCTCGGGTTATCTGCCAGGTAATGTCTTTATTAAACTTAATTTCTGTAATACACAATGTTTCGTCAGCAACCTCTGCTGCCTTCATCAGGTAAGCTGTCATAATAAAGCTAAAAATGTTATTGCATGACGAGCGAGTCCTGGCTTCCATAAGTAGCCTGCTGCTGGAGAGACTTCCTGCCGCTCTCCCATTGGTCGTCGCTTCCATCGGCCTCAGACGGGGCGCGAACAGTTCGGCTGCATCTCGTGAAAGTGTCTAACAACATCATGCTCAACGTTGCTTAACAGGCGGCATTAAGTGGCTTGTATACCGTGACTCCAAGGCGGCATCCTGGGTGGTCACCCATCCAAGTGCTAACCACGCTCAACGTTGTTTAACCAGCAGCATTACCCCAGGCTAAAATGGGGTTCTAGAGCTGACCAATCACGACGACTATTCTCTTGGTTGGTTCATTATGAGTCTGGCCCGCAACGGATCAGCACTCCCATTGGTTGACGTGTCCAGATGGCGTCCCTCCAGACGGTTGTATCTAACATGTTGCTGTTTCAGCTCTAGGATGATCAGCTCCCAAGCTTCACTCAGGAAGAGACCACCATCTCTGTTGATGCTGTTGTCACTTATTCGAATCTCCAGTGCTTCTCTTATCACTGACTCCCAGAAATAAGATATCTTAGCCATAACTTCAGTATTGTCAAAGTTGATGTTGTGAAAATTTTCTATAGCATGTTCTGCTAACGCAGATTTTTCCAATCGTAGTAACTGCAGATATCGCTGGTGTTCGGTACAGCGTACCTCGACAGTTCTTATGGTTTGGCTGATGTATACTTTGCTGCATTCACAAGGGATCGAATAAACTCCCGGGACTACTTATAGAAGTCAGGACTCGCTCGTCACGCAGTAACATTTTTAGCTTCACTATGACAGCTTACCTGACGAAGGCAGCGAAGGTTGCTGCCGAAACATTGTGTGTTAAAGAAATTAAGTTTAATAAAGATATTATCCAGCAGATAACCCGTGAGGATTTTGTTTCATTTATATGCCAGGAAAAACTGAATTCTCATATCAATTTAAATGTTTCAAGAGTACAAATTAGAATTTACTCCACATCTGAAATAATTTCTCATTTTTTAGATATATCTACTAGCCAAATGTTCCTAATATTAACCACATTTGCATGTTTAGCAAAGTTTTCTTTTCAAGATATGGTATAAAGCATGGATAATCTTTTCTCTCCCCCCTTCCCCAAAATCACCAGCACCACCATTTTGGAGAAATTCAGGGTAGGATATAAAGCCTGGAGAGTTGGAGGTCCATGACCTATAATCAGTCTGAGTTGAAAGACAGATTTTTTTGTACTTTAATTTTATGCTATTAGAAATTGTATGAACATTTAGTTGCGATTGGGAAAATATGGGGACTTTGTGTGTTTTTACCAACCATGAACAATGGACCACAGATGCACCTTGTCAATACAGTGAACGAAAAGCTCGTAATGGACTGACTTACATTTACCACACTCATATTTATACTTTTGCTGAAAAGTGTGACTTTTCCATTGTTTTGTAAGTAATTCGATGACATGGCACTCTCTAGTGACCACCAGTACTTTAATTTTTCGTGCTCATCAAAAATATAAAATCTTTCAATATTTACAAAAAAATTTACATTAGATAGCTCTGACCAAGAAGAAGATGTATAGACCAACTGAAGGAGGACGTAGAGAGAAGAGGCTGGAATTGGGAATATATCGCGGACAGAGAAACTTTTCTGGATAGGAGACAGTGGAAAACGATCGTCCATAACAACCAAGGATCGTAAACCACACCCGGGAAACTGGAGATGGTCCTCAACAATAATGATGATGATAGCTCTGATTATTCTAAAACTTTTTCATTATTATGATAATACAAAAATAAAAGCTTCATTTCTGCATTATAATATTCAAAGTTTTCTATACTTTTACTTAATCAGCCAAATTATGCTAAAATTCTATTCCAGCAGTCTTTCCCAAAATCTTGTAAGCTATCTCTCTATAGGAAAACTCTCTAAATTGTGAAAATATTATTGATTTATGCCTTCCCTCCTGAACATTTTATTATTAAATTATTAAAAGATATGCTGAACAAATTGCATATACTTTAAAGTAATTTAAGGTGAAAACCTGTGAAGTGCAAAAGTAGATTGGTAGGTAAATTGTCACTGGGGCATTTGTTCTATCAAAATTAATTTATAATAATAATGCAAATAGTATCACTGATGAAGAGACTACAAAGTAGTACAATTTGTTTGTAGTGTATTGTGTGACAAATGGAAATAAAGACATTAATAGTGAAATTAGAAAATTGAAAATGGTGTGTATTAACAACATGTATTAGAAATAGAAAGTAAGATTTTAGGAATGATTTATTTTATTGGGGTTTTTCTCAATATTAAGATTAGATTTTTGCAAGAGATATGATGCATTTAAAAATAGGGTTTTTGGAGTTATAAGTAAGTCATGATACAATCTATGAAACTACGCTATATTGAACTGTTGTAATTATAAATCTTGAGTGGTGGGATATAATATTTGGTAGCTGGGTGTGCTTCCATCCTTATACTTGTTGACCCACACAAGTTGTCATTATTCTGACACAGACTTCAGAAAACACTCTTCTGTACCTGATTATTACTTGAAGACTTAACAGAGATAATAGGAGTAATTAAGACCATGGAAGGAACAAACTGGTATACTGCTGAGCATGGGGTAAGGTTTTTCACAGATTCGACAGTTAATAATGGTCACCACCTGGGATTTAGGAAATTCATTAAAATTACCAATGCATTTGTTTGTCACTAGAAGTTTACTACTAAAGAATGTTCACCAGTGTTCAGAAGATCACACTTAAACAGTTAATTTCAAAACACAAATGCCCAGACCGGTATCAGTTCCGCATTACAATGAAAGTTTAGACATCAAACCTCTTCTTGAAGAAGGCAGGTTTCAAGTAAGGAAAAATGGCGCCCTAATTAGCTTTATCTGATCGGGTTACCATACGAATTTGGCAGTCTTCTGCGGCTGACATTCCTGCTTGGTGAGATAATAGAAAACGCCTGTGACACATCAAACATACCAAATGGCCCACATGCAGATCCACTACTGCCCAGCCAACACATTGTCCTTTTTCAGACACTTGGAAAATACTGCCACTACAACATGGCTGTCTCTCTCCTCATTCGTCTTGCAGCCAATTGTAATTCTTTTTGCTCACCACATAACCTAACCAACCATACATGTGTTTCTTTAACACCTCATACACCAGAGATTACTCTCTGTGTAGCCTGTCCACTCTACTCTATTTTCTCCATTTAACCATGAAGTTCACTGTTCTGTTTTGCCAGCTTACATACCCTTTGCCGGCTCGACCACTGTACCAATACAGTTCACCAAATCTACACTCTTAACACTTGCATCACACTGTGTAGATGAATTATGAGAACATTGATAACTTAAGAATACTGGAAATTATGTTATATACTCTCATAGATTTATTAACATCCAAAATCTAGGTGAATGGAATACATGTTTCTGGTGAGAATGGTGTAAAATAAATAACAATCCACAAAAATGGCACAGTTATGGTTTTGATTACTATTCCTCTCATTTGTTCTTGAGTATAATGTGTGTAAAAGAATGAATCTCTTACTAGTGAACACAATAAGTACATAAGTTATTTCTTATACCAATCAGTAACTGTATGTATGTTATTAGTACATATATAATACCAATCTTACTACGAATGATACATTGATATGACACACAGACCAACAATTTAAATACGTTAACTAAATGATATTAGCAATAATGCAATCTTAAGAGATTGACTGCTATGTGAAAATGTGATAGGCCTTGATTTTAGCAATAAATCAAAATGACTGTTACATATCACTGAACTTCGTACATTACTTTTTTCTTGCTTTATTTGTGGATGTGGAATATATTTTTTCTTGAAGAATATATCTCAAGAAACTTGAGCACCAAATTTCAAGAGTTAGGAATAACTTCATGTGAGGTTGAACATTTTATAGAGCAAGCATTTTGATAGTTACAAATTAATTTTAGTTTTCAAAATTTTATTTTATTGAATAGCTTTTTGCTTATGAAACTTCAAAAGAAGTATACTTCAGTTAAAAATTCCGGGCCTTTTGGAAGTTATGTTGAGGTATTCATAAGAAAAAATAATTTAAAATAAAAATTACTAAAAGGCAAAAGTAGTTGAGTAAGGAAATATACGCTGTGGTATGTGCTCCATTACAATTAATTTTTAGAAAAGCACCAGATAGTCAATACAAAAATTGCTATTTGAAGGTACCATAGTTTGGCCATAAACAGTTGCCATTTCATGTAGTTATGAGAAACTAATAATTTCCTCTATGATTTTGAATGTAATCTACATCATAGGTTTCATTTTTTTAAACTTATTAAATCTCCAAAACTTTCATGCATATTATACTCATTGTATTATTCCCTTGGACACAGGAAAAGCTGGGTAGCAATGGCATTCTTCTGGTTCCCTCCCAACCGGCAACAGCAGGCTATCATTATTCATCATTACTGCGTCTGTTCAACTTCATTTGGTGTGGAATTTTTAATGTTCTGCACGTGCCTGTCACACAGGTGCCTCTAGGACTAGGCAGAGATGGACTTCCAGTTGGTGTGCAGGTAAGTATTATATTGCCATTAATGTGAATGTAAATTTTTTACAATATTTAGGTCTTATATAAAATTCTAGGTTTCTATGATTTTACAAAGTGATTTTCAGGTAGCCAGTTATTTAATATTCAGAATCATGAAGCACTGCAGAGAAAATTATGTTTTAATCTGTTGAAGAAATATTAGCCATAATGTACCCTTTGCATGCATTTCTAAGAAACAGTTTTTAATTTTAATTTTAAATTAATATTCACTTTTATACAAAGAACTTACTGGTTTGACCTTTTTGTGCTTTACCAACCAAAGAACAGCTGAAGAATTTCTTTAAAAAACTGCCCCAGTGTCAGAATAACAACACTGTAACACCTTACAGCCATTCATTAAGGAGCACCTCACACCTTCCAATGATTTGTGCACTCTTTGATTTGTTTTGTTTGTGTGAAGTGTGTTAGAATTCTCCATTGCTCAGAATCCATATAAATTGTAGGTTGTAAGCTACCTTAGAATTTGTTAAATTCTACCCTTTTTGCTATGAGACACAGCGAATGGGCCTCATAGAGGAGCAGATACTGCAGCTTATAGTCGCTTACAGGGTGATTTAAAATATAAAAACTAACTAAACATATAATAACAGCCTAAAACAGACCTTCAACAATAAAAAGTAGCCTTTAAACTCACCTAAATCATTGCAATCATCAATAATCCTGCTTGTAAGCACTTAATTTTTGTTACAAGATAACATCGTCATTTTACAATACTTTTCAATGCAGTAAAAGACATTTATAATAATAATCATACAGGGGAAACTAAGTTCTGCAGTAAATAACACATGATCAATAGTTTCAGGCATTTTAAAATAAGAAAACATAAGTTTTTACACCCAGTCAAACAAACCGGCAGTTTCAAACATTAATAACAATATGTGTCAAACATTTTTGTAACACAAACTTAAATTCTTCCTGTACCTTGTGCTCAAATTTCAGGCAGTACTGTAAAGTTAATCAAGTCTGAGAGGACTTTAAAAGTTAATTGCGTCTAATTTGAAACACTGCCGGCTTACATTAATTATCACAGCCAAAGTAAATAAAGACGGGGGATAAAATTTCTTTTGAAACATATAATAGTGATCACAATATACAATGCCGAAAACCATTTCTCAAGATAGGCTTTATTTTCAGAGCAATTCACCATAACCTTTTTGAAATTAGAATTTTGAAGATAACGCTTAGCCAAGCATTTTTAATAAGCACGGATACACTAACACACACACATGTCTAGAGCAGTGACATAAGATTTTCTATGCAGCAATAGGTGGGAATTTATTACAGCTAAACCGTTGTGTTTACGACAAAAGTCAAAAGGGAGAAAGTCTCTAAATGATATTAATTTCTGAGAGTCCTACAGTATGTATCTTCTATGCACTATATTCTGGGTGTCACGTGACTTGGAGGTTTATACTGGGAGTTCCTTGGGCATTCCCGGCAGTCAAACGTGGCTTCTGGTGTCGAGCGGTTCTGCTGTCAGTCTAGGCATTTGCTACCGCTAGCCAGCCTTGCAAATTACTGCCATGCTTTCTGGCAACAATTTTAGGTTCCTTTGGTAAAGTAGTTCAGTTTCAAATAGACATTATGTAAAGTCTCAAAATTGTTTAGGGGTATTCCAGCGGTCAGTCTCACTTCATAACTTGCTTTCTTTTGTGAAAAGATTGGCTGATTACCTTTTTCAGCTGTAATGTGGAATTTTAAATTTTGGAAGAATATATCGATTTGTTGAAACTGAACAGTGTTTCTATTGTTGTAGCAACTAACATACCTTTCCTTTCCTGAGGTTAATTGTAGAAAGGTGGCAGCCATTGCCACATTGCAATTGATCTATCTGAGGAATTTTTCATGGTAATAAAAAATAAAAATTTTGAACAGTTGGAATTTTGGTAGAACTTTATTTGAGTGTGAAGTATGTAGGAGATGAAGACTTACTACTACCCCTGAAGTAGGCTTGCTCCTTACAAGGTCTTCTTAACCTTACTGGATTACAGGGTTGTTATAGTCAGACCCGCGGCTAGCTGTTCGAACATCAGTGTGAAATACCGATTATGCCATCTCAAGTCTAACTACAGCCAGTGGTAGAACTAGCAAATTTTCCGAACCGAGTCTAAAAACTATGAGATTGCCGCCCCCATTGTTGCCACCCTGAGTATCGTTGGTACCGGAAGCAGCAGTTGAGCTAAAAAAAAAAGGTCGCCCACTATATAATACACTGTGCAAATTTCGTCGTGGTGACAGTCGATCACTTGATTTGCTGCCCCCCTGCCCGCGTGCAGCACATGCCTTGCACACCCGCTCTAGGCAGTCCTGGTTATAGTAGCCATGAAACAGGTCTATCACATGTCAAATTGAAACCTTGTCACTTAGGTGACTGAACTACTTTTCAGATCTTCCAGCTAACTCAACTACTGACAAAGATATTCATTTTATAAATTTTTTGACAACTCATTTGAAGCTGTGAGGTGTCACTTTGTGAAAGACTTTAACATGTTACAATGTTATTATTCTGCTACTGTGGCAGATTTTACAAATGTTCTGCAGCTGTTTGGTTGGTAAAGCTTTAAAACTACCATTCAGTGAGTATGCTTGCCAGCAACAGTATTACTGAAAGTAGTATGACATTGAACAAAGGCTTCGTGGGTTATTAATCCAAGAGTGATCAGTATTTGGACCTTCTTTAGACATACTTCTGATACAAGAAATACTAAGCTAGCTAACTTAACCTGCAACACAATGGGATGTTGTGGGTTGTGGATTCTTTTGTCTATGACTTTAAAATTGAGACACAAACATTGTCAAATTATAGTACAAACTATTTAATATCAAAAGCCTAACTGCATTTAGTCCAATCACCAACTAACATGAAACTGAAGATAAAATGACACATTTTCACATTAATAACTGAATTTAACTGCTCGAAGGTAGACATACAATTACTGACGTTACTCCACATGAATGCTTCCTATACTCAGTCACATATTACTTCTCAAACAACAGAAATAAGTAAGCCAAACTTTATCACAAATAACCACTGAAACACAATGGCGACTAAATCTTGTCACTAGTGGCCAAATCCACTAACAAATACAACGGTGAAGCTGCGTCAACCTAGCAAGTTACACTAGGGACCGTTTCGAGCTACTTGTGACTAATTAATTATCTTGAAGACAAACCGAACACTTCAGAGATAACCACAACAAAGATTGAACACTTTTAGAGACAAACAACTGATTTGGAGGCTTTTGAAGATTTTTGGAGAACAAAATGCCTGATTTGGAACAATCTGAGGCTATCATGTGCCTTACCTGCTACTTGGTGGATAACATCTTTACTGTGTGCTGTTCAGAGAGGACTGAAGAATGAATCTGGCATGCACAATGGTTTTGTTGCTGGGGAGCGTCGCTTGGTTGTGCATATAAAATGCTGACTCATAACCATCGTCACGCTACTGTTATCTGAACCTACATCCACTGGCTACATGTAGCTCTGAAACAACTTATGGCTCGCAACATCTAAAGAAAAAATTTATATACTGATTCTCAATAAAATTGAATCCTGTTACCTATTACCTATTACCTGTCTCAAATGCCTGATGACAGAGTTTCTTATCAGCAGTGCTGGCCACAAGGTTGATAAGGAGTCCTTGTGATACGGCGTTCCTTTCCTCCACTCACATGGTTAACAACTGCTCGATAGTTGTTGGTGCAAGTGGACATGCTGCAATACGTCTCTCCAACAAATACCACACGTGCTTGATAAGATTTAAGTCTGGTGAATGGGCAGGCCAGTACATTCTCCGAATATCGTCTCGTTCCAAGACCTCTCCATTTGAGCTGTTTGATGCAGGCACACATTGTCATCCATAAAAATGAAGTCAGGGCCAAAATACACCTCTGAAATGGCACATACGGGAAAGATGTACAGTTTCAGAGATTTGGAGGTTGGTATGCCCATCCAACATTATGCTCCCCTCACCATAGCACCTGGATCACCAAAATGGTCTTGTTCGACAATTTCCTTGGGTGTATTGCATGTTCCTACCTCTCATCAATGTATGTAAATCCAGAATCACTACCCAGATTGAATCTGCTCTCATCTGAGAAGAGCACATGACCCCACTCCTCATCGGTCCATTCCCAATGCTCTTAGTGCCATCGCAAACGGTGTTGCCGATGTGCAGGTGTCAATTGAATTCAGTGTAATGGTCATTGGGCAAACAGATCACCCCTACCCAATCATTGTGTCAATATGGAGTAGTAAATTGCGTGCCTTGCAGTCCTGTTAAATGTGGTTACAATTACACCCACTGTTTGACATTGATCCCTTTCTGCATGCTGCGCAATGTAGTGGCCATCTGCTGCTGAAGTAGACGGTAGTTAGCCAGATCCTCTCCTTCAGGCAGCAGTGCATGTGGTTTGGAATACTCTCCATGAACGTGAAACAACGCTGTGAGCAATAACACACTCCTGGGCTACTTCCGTCACACTTCATCCTTCTTCCAGTTTCCCGATCATTCTTCTCCTTTTGAAGTCATCCAAATGTCGCTGGGCCATGTTGTAACAAAGAACAACACCACAGTGCACCGTAGCAGCTCAGTGATTGACACAGAGTGTCTTGTCCCATCCCTTCAAATGACTTGTGTTACGAAGCCAGACACATATGGCACTATAATCACGCTGACCTAACGTCCAGCTTTCTGTGCATGTGTGGGAGACGTTTGAAAACATGCTAGCTCACTTTCATTCATTTCCGTCTACAAGTTAATATGTTGGGTTACTTTATCCATCTCTTACTCAAGTTTTGCACACCAATGTATAAACCCATCAGTTACTAGAGATGAAGGCAAGGAACACTAAAGAGATGAACACATTTCATAAAATTTTTATGTCAGATCTTATTGAAGCATAGAGGCAAAAGTTGTGGTAAGGTGAAGTTAAAAGACTCTGTGTTTGCTTTTGATACCTTTGTCATGTTAATAGATTCTTCGTGGTTTTAAGTACTTATATTAAATAATTAGTCCATAATCCAGTTTCAAATTTCAACTTGTTTTATTGCTAATGACATCGGACTTCAAAATACAGTTCACATATAAACACAACACTCCAATGATTACAGTTAGCACTTCTTCCAACCACAATACTACCAAAACTGTCCTTTCAACGCTCTTTGTGGCCGACATAAACTGTAAAACTATCTCTTAGTCTCTGCTGATTGCATTATATAAGTTCTATCGAAGGTTCTAGAACACTACAAAGGCTTCTGCCAGATATTTCTTGAACATTAACAATACTTAAACAATTTAAAACATACTAAAAACATTCAGAATTAGTACATGTAACATAGAAAGCCTCTCATATCGATATTTTGACTATTGATATATCGACCATCGATAGCTCTGGCTGAAGAAGAATATCTGTGAAAAAAAATAAAAAAGAAAGGCACAGCAGTGCAACGTGATCTTGAAAGTAGTGTAGTTGTAAGGTGTGCGGAGAAACTTGTGAATAGTTCCCACGTGGATGGTCCTTACCTGCAACAGCACGGAAAAAAGTTGTCTGATGTTCGACACAGTTAAACGTTTGGCATGGTATTGGGGTGACCTTCATGGTTGATTTTAAACGTAATTAAACATTGTAACTAGGAAACCATTAACTTGTGTTTCAATATGGTAATATAACCTGTAGTGTACCCCTTCATGACCCAAAATATTCTCTATTTCAGTAGAGTGGCGGCCAAAACATTTTCTTAATTGCAACTGGTGTGTGTGTATTGATCCCGACTGATTTTTCTGCCATATACATAATCATTTACAACCATTACAAAATGCTTGGAAATGGAAATTAAAGTTTCTTAAACACAAAATTATCCACATTAATCATTTTTAACTGTAGTAAATCGTCCTTTAATCATTGTAGTTCACATAAATACCGACAATTACAAACATTTAAGTAATTCTCTTGCATAAATCTGTCTGTTGAATGGAATTTACATAATTTCTTTTCACAAAACAAAATCCATTTACACTGATTTACAGTAAATTACATTACAATCATACAAAAATCATATTCAGTCAAACTCTAGCTTGCTACAAATGCTTCATAAAATACAATTCCTGTTAAAGTTTAGATTTGAGGGCTGTTACAACATGAAATATTTTAAAATTTGTTCATCTTTTTTGTGGTTTTCTTTGTCTTCCTGCCTTCATCTCTATTAGAGATTTGTCTCAGATATTGGTGTGACAAAAAATAAAAAATTTGTGACAATTTTCATTTAAAATGAATGAACAATATATAATAAATTCAACAAAGATATAACATTATGCTAACACAAAACTTGTTAACGTTAAATAAATTATCAAGTAAAATCAGAGTACTAAAACAATAATTAAATCTAAATCTCAAAATCAACATATTAATTACAAAGTAAACTTCATTTTAAGTCCCTACTCTGTTGGTTACATATCTGGCAAAATAAATCTTGCAGTTACTGGTCTTCAAGTATGAATCCAGCACCTAACAATACAAAGTATGTTCAATAAGTAACAGGAATTTTGAAATTTTGTGCGTTATATTAGTCCGATTGGCAAGATTTTTAATTGTTGTGTTGGCCAACATCACAAAGGCGGAATGCCTCGCTCTCCGCAACTTGCATCTGAATGAAGAGATTGTGGTGCTACCAGCGGACAAGGGGAATGCCACCCTCCTTCTTCCATCTGAGATGTACGAGGCCAAGATAAGGCAACTACTTGATGACACCACTTACAAGCCTCTTAACGACGATCCAACTTTGAGGATTGACAGAAAGATGACGGCTCTTTTGAAGAAGGCCAGATTTACATCTGACATCATCAGGAGCCTTCGACCTCGTGCTGCCAGGCCAGCCAGACTCTATGGCCTCCCCAACATACACAAGGAAGACGTTCCTCTACGGCCGATTGTAAGTGACATAGGTGGACCAACATACATTGTGGCCAAGTACTTCAGGGCAACACTCAACCCCTTTGTGACGAAATGTCCTCACCATGTAAAGAATTCGGCACAATTTGTCAACATGCTTCAAGAGATACGGTTTTCGGACACTGACATCATGGTCAGTTTTGATGTCGTCTCACTGTTCACCAAGGTTCCCTTGGCTGACACCCTACAGCTGTTGTGCCATCTGTTTGAACCCAACATCATAGACCTCTTCAAGCTGGTTGTTACCTCCACCTATTTCACCTACGGTGGGAAATTCTATGAACAGTCGGATGGTGTCGCCAGTAGTTGCAAATATGTTCATGGAAGACTTTGAGGATAAGGCGATCGAAGGGTCTAGCCTCGATCCGACATGCTTCTATCACTATGTTAATGACACAGTTGTCATTTGGCCACATGGCATCCACAGTCAGTATGAATTCCTAGACCATCTAAACGAAATCCATCCAAACATCCGGTTCATGATGGAACTGGAGAAAAATGGCAGCTTGCCTTTTTTGGACATCCTTATTCGACGGAGACCAGACGGTAGCCTCCCACATAGAGTGTACTGATAGCCCACACACACGGAACGCTATTTACATTCCATGAGTTTCCACCACCCAGCACAGAAGCACATCGTACTGCACACGTTGGTGCACAGAGTAAGAAAAATCTCTGACGCGGAGTGCCTGCCATCCGAGCTTGAACATCTCCACAATACTTTCAAGAGGAATGGCTATTCTGACCGAGTAATAGACGAGCAATTAGGAAAAAGGCAAATAAATGCCCAGTAGAACAAAAAGTTCAGCCAGAGGCTCTGGCCTTCATCCCATATTTAGGAAACATCTCGGGTAAAATAGGCAGGATACTGACTCGGCATGGAATTAAGAGCATATTCCGTCCTCCTGCCTATATCATGACTGGCTCCAGCAAGTCAAGGATGATTTGGGATTGATGACTCCTGGTATTTACAGCATACCATGCTGATGTGGCAAGTCCTATATCGGTCATATGATCTGGGCCATCAAGTCTCATGTGGCAGAGCACGAGCGCAACATCTGCTTGTTCCAGATGGAGAAATCTGCCTTTGCCAAGCATGTGATTGAAAACGGTCACAAAATGGATTTCGGTAATGTGAAGGTGTTAGCCAAGTGCTGTTTCTACTGGGAGTCAGTCATCAAAGAAGCGTTAGAAATACGGCTGGATAATAACATGGTTAATAGGGACATGGGGCTTTGGATTAGTGAGAAGTGGAAACCGGATCTGTCTCTTCTGAAACATCCACATTACAATCAAGGAGGCAGTGAGGCACCACCGGGAAATGTAGTTTCCGGCTCACCGTGATTGGGCTCGACATTCATACCGCCAACCAATCATCGATGAGCAGACGAGTGCAATACGGGAGCCGCGGGATTGCGCTAATGGAGGGCAGAGGCCAGGCCTTATAAAGGGCGTGCATAGCAGCTCTGGTGCTCCTTGCATAACATCAGACCTGAAGGTGGCAGCAGAGCCAGCCGCCGAAATTCGTTGTCGTTTTTCTTCGACACCATACGGTGGAGAACCCGCGAAGAATACATATCATCAATATGCCATGAAAGCCTTTGTTTTCACATCAGAAACCTCTATGGGGAGGAGATGCACCTATGCGTCAGGCACCTGGAGAAGTTGCGCAAGAAGTAGGCTAGACTTTTGTGCTCCTTAGTCTTCCTGCTGAGATGTCAAGATTCTGACATTATACCCCATTTCTGTACAGTCAGCCATTATATTGATAGCATGAAAGCCAAAAGAATCCTGATGTTGGGGAAACTGATATAGCCAAGCCTATCACAGATTCTCCCATATCGACTGTCGTACCTGCAACCCAGGCTGAAGTGTTGGATGCTGTGCCGCAGTCGCCTGTTGGTGACTGGCGTATGGCTTCTAGACTTCGAAGCCGCACACGGGGGCAGTCGAACAGGCTTAAAGGCCAAGACGCTAAACTTGTTCGTCTGTCCAACCGGTTTGATGTATTGTCGGAGGCTGACTCAGTCCCACAATTGTCATCCTGCGAGTTGACGGCCCCCCAGCCCGCCAGGTCTGAGCAAACGCAGAAGGGTATTCTGGTAGTTGGGAGCTCTAATGTTAGGCGGTTATTAGAGCCCCTTAGGGAAATGGCGGATTCCTCGGGGAAGAAATCCAACGTCCATTCAGTGTGTATTCCGAGTGGCCTGATCCGAGATGTGGAACAGGCCATCCCGGATGCCATAGAGGGGACGGGGTGTAGCCAACTACAGATTGTGGCTCATGTCGGCACCAATGATGCCTGTCGCCTTGGGTCGGAGGTTATCCTCTCTTCCTTCCGACAGGCTGGCTGAAAGGGTGAACTCTGTGGCCAGTGACCGCAAGATATCGGCAGAGCTAACCATCTGTAGCATCGTAGACAGAGTTGATTGTGGGCCTCTGGTTCAGAGCCGTATTGAGGGGCTGAACCAGAGACTACGACGTTTCTGTGATGACATTGGCTGCAGATTTCTCGATCTTCGCCATAGGGTCGAGTCTTGTAGGGTTCCCCTTAATAGGTCAGGTGTGCACTACACACGTGAATCGGCCTACAAGGGTGGCAGGGGCCGTGTGGAATGCACTGGGTGGTTTTTTAGGCTGAGGGAGGAAGACCCGAAACACGAAATTCAGTTACGGGCAACCCAATCAGATACAACACCGGAATGTAGGAGCAACGTAAAAGAATCTCGTCAGTTAAAAGTTCTCGTAATTAACTGTAGAAGCATTTGTAACAAACAACCGGAACTTGAAAGCGTTATTTGTAGTACAGAAGCGGATATCGTTATCGGTACAGAAAGTTGGTTGAAACCGGAAATAAGTTCCGCCGAAACTTTTAAAGATAGCATGAACGTTTTTCGTAAAGACAGATTACATTCTCATGGAGGTGGGGTATTTATAGCTGTGAGTAAATTTCTCCCATGTAATGAAATAGACGTCGATACGAACTGTGAAATCATATGGATTAAACTCAACGTTGCTGGGTCAAAACTCATCATAGGTGCCTTCTACCGTCCACCTGATTCGGATATAGCTATCGTCGAGGAGTTAAGAAATAATGTAAATAGTATAGCTAGCCGTTTTAAAGATCATGCTATGATTCTAGAAGGCGACTTCAATCTGCCTTATATTGACTGGCGTAATTACGTTCACTATCACAGGTAGCAGGGATAAGGCAGCTTCTGAAGTAATTCTCGATTTGTTGTCAGATAATCATCTCGAGCAGCTAGTTAATGAACCTACGCGGTGTCATAACGGTAGCGAAAACATTTTAGACTTGCTGGTTACCAACAGGCCAGAATTATTCACCGACATTTCAACGACCACAGGAATAAGCGATCACAAAGCGGTAATTGCGACTATCAAATTAATGACCGAGCGAAAAAGGAAAAAAGGGCGGATTGTATACAGATTCAGTAAGGCCTCAAAGGAGTGTTTTAGAACCTACCTGAGGAATAAATACCATAACTTCAAGTCAACAAAGGACACCGTTGAAGAGATGTGGCATCGTTTTATACATATAGTCAGGGAAGGCATGGAAATACATATACCAAAGCGGACAATAAAGGGAGAGTATGATCCAATGTGGTACACATGCGAAGTCAAAAGATTACTCAAAAAACAAAGGAAAATACACGCACGCTCAAGAAGGAAGGGGTGTCGCAGCGATTTAGAAACCTTAGCTGATTTAAGAGGACGTATTAAGAATGTAATGCGCGAGGCCTTTAACGATTTTCACTCCAACTCTCTCTCTAAGAGTCTCACAGAAAACCCAAAGAAATTTTGGTCGTATGTACGAAAAGTTAATTGTACCAACAGCAATATTCCAGCACTAATTCGTGAAGGTTCCGAGGTTAATGAAAGCCGCGATAAAGCTAACGTACTAAATACTGTATTCAAAAATTCATTTACAAATGAACATAAAGATAGTATTCCCGTCTTCCCACGCCGTGGCGAGTCGGTGATGGAATCATTACGAATAGATACTGCAGGTATCGTTAAGCAATTAGAGCTCCTGAAGTGGGGGAAAGCACCGGGCCCGGATGGAATTCCAGTAAGAGTATTTTCAGAGTATGCTGCAGAAATCGGGCCATTTCTGTCTGATATATTCAGTAAATCATTAGAAGAGCGAAAAGTACCTTCAGACTGGAAAATCGCGCAAGTAACTCCGATTTTCAAAAAAGGTGATCGAAGTGATCCTGGGAACTATCGTCCCATATCTATAACATCTGTTTGTAGTAGAGTTATGGAGCATATTATATGCTTGAACATTATGAATTTTCTAGATTATAATAATTTGCTTACAACAAATCAACATGGATTTCGGAAGAAAAGATCATGTGAAACACAGCTGGCCCTATTTACACACGACGTAATGAAAGTTATCGATACAGGTTCACAAGTAGATGCAATTTTTTTAGATTTCCAGAAAGCCTTTGACTCTGTGCCACACAACCGCCTTTTAGCGAAGCTTCGAGCGTACGGTATATTGGATCAGCTTTGTGAATGGATAATGGATTTTCTAACTGGTCGGTCGCAGTATGTTGTCGTTGAAGGAGAAGGTTCTTCTAATCTAGATGTTACATCGGGTGTACCTCAAGGAAGTGTAATTGGACCACTTCTTTTCTTAATTTTTATAAACGATCTCGGAGACAAAGTGAAAAGCCTTTTTAGATTGTTTGCTGATGATGCGGTTATTTATAGGGAAGTAAGAACTTTGGCCGATTGCTTAGAAATTCAGCGCGATCTGGATGTTATTTTGGCTTGGTGCACTGAGTGGCAACTTACTCTAAACTGTAAAAAGTGCAAGACAATGAGCATAACTAACAAAAAGAATCCGATTGTTCAGAAATACGAGTTAAACAATACAGTTATTGATATGGTCGATTCTATTAAATATTTGGGAGTAACAGTACAAAGGAACATGAAATGGGACATACACATTAATTCTTTAGTAGGTAGAGCAAATTCTAGGCTGCGATTCATAGGTAGAATCTTGAAAAATTGTAATGAACAAACAAAGGAGATAGCGTACAAATCTCTTGTGCGTCCACATTTGGATTATTGTTGTGCCATTTGGGACCCGTTTCGTAAGGGATTGATCGAAAGTATAGAGAAAGTACAGAGAAGAGCCGCTCGATTCGTGACCGCTTGCTACAGTCCTTATGAAAGCGTCACAGGAACTGATTAGTAGATTAGGTTGGGAGTCTCTGGTAGATAGACGACACACGTTTCGTTTAAACTTATTGGAAAACATGCGTACTCCAACTTTCACTCATGAGTGTAGTGAAATACTTCTTCCGCCAACCTATTTGAGTCGGAAGGACAGGAAAGATAAAATTAGAGAAATAAGGTGCTGGACTTGATTCTTATATGAATTCTTTTTTCCCTCGTACCATTAGGGATTGGAATGCACAGCAAAGAGATTAGCTTTGGTGCTGAGCACCCTCTGCCACCCACAATTTTGTGAATTGCAGAGTATATATGTAGATGTAGATGAATCCTGCGCCATGCCAGTTTTGCGCTTCTCCATGAACATTTTCGTTATATGCGGTTTGCGCTTGACAAAAACACAAAGGAATTATGGCACTGTCATTTGGAGCTTACAGCCAGGTTGTCGCCGATCTCTTGGGATTGGGTGGATGCAGCTACGACAGCGCAGGGGAACATAGAGTACAACAGAACAATGGCCAGACAGACATCCAAATTCAACTGCCTGTCCCAAGCCCAGCGTCCAACAAAAGAACTAGAATCCAGACGCACAGTAGTCAATCTCATGGGAATACGTCTAGATGAAGCAACAGAAACGATTCAGTTCAAGGGGTTGAACTTTACCCCAGCCCCTGCTGCCGTTCCTGCAAAATACATCATCTGTGCCATTGAACAAGCCGCTCGCAGGCTATCAGTTGATGCGGCCAAAGGGGTTCGGAGAGAAACTTGTAGAGTGCTGGAGAGGGCCAAGCCTCCCACATCCAACATCACAAAAGCAGAATGCCTCACTATCCGCATCTTGCATCTGAATGAAGAGATCGTGGTGCTACCAGCAGACAAGCGGAATGCCACCATCCTTCTTCCATCTGAGATGTCCGAGGCCAAGATAAGGCAACTACTTGATGGCACCACTTACAATCCTCTTAGTGACGATCCAACTTCGAGGATAGAGAGAAAGACAATGGCTCTTTTGAAGAGGCCGGATTTACATCTGACATCATCAGGAGCCATCGACCTCGTGCTGCCAGGCCAGCCAGACTCTATGGCCTCCCCAAGATACACAAGGAAGACGCTCCTCTACGGCCAATTGTAAGTGCCATAGGTGGCCCAACATACAGTGCGGCCAAGTACTTGTCAGAAATGCTCAACCCCTTTGTGGGGAAATGTCCTCACCATGTAAAGAATTCGGCACAATTTGTCAACATGCTTCAAGAGATAAGGCTTTCAGACACTGACATCATGGTCAGTTTTGATGTCGTCTCACTGTTCACCAAGGTTCCCTTGGCTTACACCCTACAGCTGTTGCACTGTCTGTTCAAACCCAACATCGTAGACCTCTTCGACCTTGTCCTTACCTCCACCAATTACACCTACTGTGAGAAATTCTATGAACAGATGGATGGTGTAGCAGTTGTGGTCACCATTGTCGCCAGTAGTTGCAAATATGTTCATGGAAGACTTTGAGGATAAGGCAATCGAAGGGTCTAGGCTCCAGCCAACATGCTTCTGTCGCTATGTTGATGACACATCTTTAATTTTGCTGCATGGCTTCCACAGTCTGTATGAATTCCTAGACCATCTAAATGGAATACATCCAAATATCCGGTTCACGATGGAATTGGAGAAAAATGGCAGCTTGCCTTTTCAGGACATCCTTATTCAACGGAGACCAGATGGAAGCCTCTCACATAGTGTGTACCGAAAGCCCACACACATGGACGCTATTTACAAGCCATGAGTTTCCACCACCCAGCACAGAATAACATCGTACTGCACACGTTGGTGCACAGAGCAAGAAAAATCTATGACGTGGAATGCCTGCCATCCGCGCTTGAACATCTCCACAACACTTTCAAGAGGAATGGCTATTCTGACCAAGTAATAGAGCGAGCAATTAGGAAAAAGACAAAGAAATGCTCCGTAGTCAAAGAAGTTCAGCCACTGGCTCTGGCCTTCATCCCATATTCAGGAAACATCTCAGGGATAATAGGCAGGATACTGGCTCGGCATGGAATTAAGAGCATATTCCATCCTCCTGCTAAGATCCGTGACTGGCTCCGACCAGTGAAGGATAATTTGAGCTTGATGGCTCCTGCTGTTTACAGCATACCATGCCAATGTTGTAAGTCCTATTTCGGTCAGATGATCCGGACCATCAAGTCTCGTGTGGCAGAGCACGAGCACAACATCCACTTGTTCCAGATGGAGAAATCTGCTGTCACCCAGCATGTGACTGAAAATGGTCACAAAATGGATTTCGGTAATGTGAAGGTGTTAGCCAAATGTTCTCTCTACTGGGAGTCAGTAATCAAAGAGGCATTAGAAATACGGCTGGATAATAACATGATTAATAGGGATACGATGCTTTGGCTTAGTGACGCATGGAAACTGGCTCTGTCCCTTCTGAAACATCCACATTACAATCGGAGGGGCAGCGAGGCACCGCCGGTAAATGCAGTTTCCGGCTCATCGTAATTGGCCTGGACATTCGCTCTGCCAGCCAATCAACAACAAGTGCAAAGGGAGACACAGGATGGAGCTAATGAAAGGGAGAGGCCAGGCCTTATATAAGGCGTGCGGAGCAGCTCTGGTGCTCCTTGGATAACATCAGACCTGAAGATGGCGGTAGAGCCAGCCGCCGAATGCTTGTTGTTGTTTTTCTTAGACACCATATGGTGGAGAACTCGCGAAGACTTCATATCATCGATACGCCATGAAAGCCTTCGTTCTCATATGTCTTAAAAGAAACTATATATTTTGAGCTATATTGGATGTTTAGTCTCTTATCAGCTGTTAAGAGGATAACACATGTTTTGATACAATTGGCGATTTTGGATTTGTCAAATCATCATTCAGAGAATTTACATTAAATTTTACTATAAAAATGGAATTAAGTGCAACAAATATTTAGAAATATTAAGTATTGTTTTTGGTGAATCTACCATGAGTAAAACAAGGTTTTACAAGTGGTATAGCCATTTTCAAGATGGCCATGAAAACATTGAATATGACGAGTGTACGGGTTGTCCTAGCACATCAATAACTGATGAAATATTTGGGAGTAACAGTACAAAGGAACATGAAATGGGACATACACATTAATTCGTTAGTAGGTAGAGCTAATTCTAGGCTGCGATTCATAGGTCCAATATTGAAAAATTGTAATGAACAATCAAAGGAGATAGCGTACAATTCTCTTATGCGTCCACATTTGGACTATTGTTGTGCCATTTGGGATCTGTTTCGTAAGGGGTTGATCGAAAGTATAGAGAAAGTACAGAGAAGAGCCACTCGATTCGTGACTGCTTGCTACAGTACTTACGAAAGCATCACAGAACTGATTAGTGTACTAGGCTGGGAGTCTCTGGTAGATAGATGAAGCACATTTCGTTTAAACTTATTGGTAAACATGTGTACTCCCACTTTCACTCACGAGTGTAGTGAAATACTTCGTCCACCAACCTATTTGAGCCGGAATGACAGGAAAGATAAGATTAGAGAAATAAGGTGCCGCAATGATTCTTATATGAATTCTTTTTTCCCTCGTACCATTAGGGATTGGAATGCACAACAAAGAGATTAGCTTTGGTGCTGAGCACCCTCTGCTACCCTCAATTTTGTGAATTGCAGAGTATATATGTAGATGTAGATCGGATTCTTTTTGTTAATTATGCTCATTGTCTTACACTTTTTACAATTTAGTGTGAGTTGCCACTCGGCGCACCATGCCAAAATAACATCCAGATCACATTGAATTGCTAAAGAACTGGCCAAATTCCTTACTTCCCTATAAATAACCGCATCATCAGCAAACAATCTAAAAAGGCTTTTCACTTTGTCTACGAGATCGTTTATAAAAATTAAGAAAAGAAGTGGTCCTATTACACTTCCTTGAGGTACACCCGATGTAACATCTAGATTAGAAGAACCTTCTCCTTCAACAACGACATACTGTGATCGACCAGTTAGAAAATCCTTTATCCATTCACAAACCTGATCCGATATACCGTACACTCGTAGCTTCACTAAAAGGCAGTTGTGTGGCACAGAGTAAAAGGCTTTCTGCAAATCTAAAAAAATTGCATCTACTTGTGAACCTTCATCAATAACTTTCATTACTTTGTGTGTAAATAGGGCCAGCTGTGTTTCACATGATCTTTTCTTCCAAAATCCGTGTTGATTTGTTGTAAGCAAATTATTTTCATCTAGGAAATTCAAAATGTTTGAGCATATAATATGCTCCATAACTCTACTACAAATAGATGTTATAGATATGGGACGGTAGTTTCCAGGATCGCTTCGATCACCTTTCTTGAAAATCGGAGTTACTTGCGCTATTTTCCAGTCTAAAGGTTCTTTTCGCTCTTCTAGGGATTTACTGAATATATCAGACAGAAATGGCCCGATTTCCGCCACATACTCTGAAAATACTCTTACTGGAATTCCATCCGGGCCAGGTGCTTTTCCCCACTTTAGGAGCTTTAATTGCAGAGTACCTGCAGTATCTATTCGTAATGATTCCATCTCCAACTCGACACGACGTGGGAAAATGCTATCCTTATTTTCATCAGTAAATGAATTTTTGAATACAGTATTTAGTACGTTAGCTTTATAGCAGCTTTCAATAACCTCGGACTCTTCACGAACTAGTGCTGGAATATTGCTGTTGGTACAACTGACTTTTCGAACATACGACCAAAATTTCTTTGGGTTTTCTGCGAGACTCTTAGAGAGTGTGTTTGAATGAAAATCGTTGAAGGCCTCACGCATCACATTCTTCACACGTCCTCTTAACTCAGCCAAGGTTTCTATATCGCTGTGAGACCTCTTCCTTCTGTAGCGTGCGTGTATCCTTCTTTGTTTTTTGAGTAGTCTTTTGACTTCGCATGTGTGCCACGGTAGATCATTCTCCCCATTTATTTTCTGCTTTGGTATATGTACTTCCATATCTTCCCTGACTATATCTATAAATCGATGCCACATCTCTTTGACAGGGTCCTTTGTTAACTTAAAGTTATGGTAATTATTCCTCAGGTAGGTTCTAAAACACTCCTTTGAGGCCTTACTGAATCTGTATACAATCCGTCCATTTCCCCTTTTTCGCTTAGTCATTAATTTGATAGTTGCAATTACCGCTTTGTCATTGCTTATTAACCATCAAATTCAACATTGTATGAATAACTTTTCAGGAAGTTGAGTTTTTTTTTTTTTTTTTTTTTTTTTTTGCTGTCGTATTTCATATTTTACTATATCACTGCTCAAATTTTTCTCCTGTTGTAGGTGTTTTCACTCATCATCTTTGACTGATAACTATTTAAGCATGAATTTGACAGATATTCCCTGCATGATCCAAACTTTGATGAAGATTGAGAGATTATCTTACTGGCAACTCCTTCTACTCCATTTAAGAATTTGAACAAAATAATTAATTCTATTAAATATGACCTTTTGCAAAACTCAGTCGTGAAAATTAATGTTTATTTTTATTCTCTTTATTTGTCCTTGTAACATATAATTATTTCACAATGATTATGACTCGAATGTATGTGTATTAACCGTGACATGTTTCACATCCCAGAGGTCCTTCCTCAGCAGGGATCCATGAAACAAGATTGATAAATAAATAAATAAAATAAATACGTTTATCCATGCCTCATCCTATTCTATTAGATGGTGGCATAACTGTGTCACAAGGACAAATTCTGTGTTGTTTCACTGATATTGCAATCTTAACATGAGGCCACATGGTCTTCCCTCCATCCGTGTGCAGTTATATTTGTAGCAATTGTGCAGTAACTTTGTATAGATGAAGCTTGTGTCACCAGTGAAGAAAGATTTTTTAATCTTTTGAATGGTTACATCTTTGGTATCTCCTTAGTTTATATTTCTCCAATCCATACATGCTTCCTAAAATATGAAACATTTTTGAATGCAGTAAACCAGCGATCTCTCAAACACACATAAATATGTATGATTTCGGTGCACCAAAATAAATCAGTTAAAGTTTTTGTAGTGTTACAGGTTAATAAAAAAAAAGGAGCTGATCAGAAAATATTAAGGCAAATTGAATTAGTGTTTTGCACCATGTTGTTCTTTTTCTATTTCTGTGCCACCTGTGGTAAGCAATGGTTCCACTTTCTTTCCTTAATCTTACATTAGGTTGCAGAAATAACTCTTCTAAGTTACCAAATTGAGGATTTAATTTTAATTTATTTAATTGCAATGGGACACACACCCTGGTGACAATTTATCTATACACACATTTCCACTTTCTTGTACATGCCTACTTTTGCCCCCTGCAAATGTTAGTTTTAAATTCTTTCACCATTTTGGTAATTTATTCTAATCCCTCGCTCTATTACCTCTTCGGATTCTTCTACATGGAGAGCCATACCATGTACTACTAGGGAAAATATAATGTGAAAGTATCCCATTCCTTTCCACATAGGCAGTAGGTTGCCCAGCCTTAAATGCTCTATTACCTAGAGAAGAAAATTTGCAATGTGCAGCTATCTTTGAAACAACATGTATAATTCCTTAGCATAACTGGGGAAACAGTTGATCTCATTAAATAATCCACAACCAACTACGAGAAACATTGGATTATATGATGTACATGATGTCTTTAAAATGTTTTTGGGTATTTGGTTTACTACTTACCCATCAGCATATAACCTTAGTATCTTTAAAATATCTTTTTTTTTTTTTTTAAATTGCTTTACGTCTCTCAACATCGAGGTCTTTAGAGACGGGAAAGGATGGGGGCAAGGAATGGGAAGGAATTCGGCCATGACCTTTTTAAGGAAGCATCCCGGCATTTGCCTGGAGTGATTTGGGAAACCGTGGAAAACCCAAATCTGGATGCCCGGTCGGGGATTCGAACTGCCATCCTCCCGAATGCGAGGCCAGAACGCTATCCGTTACACCACCTTGCTCGGTCTTTAAAATATCATCCTTCAAACACTTATATGAGCATAGCCAGGTTGCGGCACTCGCCCCACCCTGGTTCCTTCCATCAAGTGGTTAAGTGAAAATATATCAAAATAAAAATTCCCACTTTTAATATTGAAAAATAAATTTTGTAAAAATTTAGGCAGAATCCTCGTAGACTAGTGCTTAAATAAGTTAAATGAGTGTTTAAATTTTTTGAAGTAAATCCATTTTTAACAAGTATTTTTCCTTGTTTTTGCCCCACCCCAAAGCTAAACCTGGTAACCCCCTTGAACCCCTATGCCTGCAATCGTATGTTAGCTTGTGGTCATTGTTATCTTTTCCCTTCCATACACCTTTCTTATTTCTTTCACCAATATCTTCCCACACTTCATCACCAATATATGCCTTCTACACTCCCAAAACTCTCTTTACCCTCCTCCTGTCTTCCAATGAATCCAATTTCAACTCCTTTATAATATCCGTTACTGTTTGTCTTATACAATAATTTCCAGAGACAAATCTAGCAGCTCTTCTTTACACCCCCCCCCCCCCCAAAAAAAATCCTGTATTTGATACCAGGAATATGGTTCCCATATTACTCCACCATATTCAACCAATAGTCTGACCAAAGGTATGTAGGCGAATTCCCTCACTGCCTTGATAGGTCCCATCATCACTCTTTCCATTAAATGAAGGATTTTGAAACTTTTTTTTTTTTTTTTTTACCACCTGTCCAATATGTCCTGCCAAATGGAGTTTATTGTCCATTGGGCAGGGCAATATATTTTAGATTTCAAGTATTCATCTAGTAATTCCAATAATTAACCTTTAGTTTTTCATCTTCGTGCCTAATAAACTGACTTTTCTTTTGCTTCTTGGCCTCATCATGATATGTGCGGCTGATGTTTCAACCAACTTTCTGCAGTCTCCAGGGCAGAGCTGTGTCATCTATCAGTGTATAGTGCTGTTATATAGCCATAGAACGTGATCCATCTAGAGAATTCAGTTCAACCAGCCAATAGCGAGGTCTGACCCATCACATGTTTCATTGGTCAGGTGGGGCTTGGTACGGTCTGGTGGAGGGCTACATGTGACCTGCTCCGTGTGCACTATCAAGAGCCATGCATTGTGTAGTTTAAGCCAGTTGTCTTCATTTATATTGTCTGGACATTTGGAAATTTCCAATGCCTCCTTGACCACCACTGATCTTTACGGCTACAGGTGCATGTAATCTCAAAGGCTCTGATACCCTGTAGTAGAGGCAGCTTGCCCTTAAGCTTGATGAGCTGGTTACTGACCTCGCTATCTGCTTTATAAACAGGTTTTATGTCAATTTTTTTTTTTTTAAATAGCTTTCCTATTCTGTAACACCTCTTATACAGGGTAGAACAATTACTTTGCGTTCCTGAAAGGTGGGTTGATTTGATGCTGACTTGGTGTCTCTCCCTGTTGTGGCTGCATGCAATACCCATATATTACAAAGGTTGTGGTAACTATTGGACCTGAATGTGTGTTGGTGTGCCTCTAACTACGTCATCAAACTTTTAGCATCACACACTTTCGTCCCTCTTTTACTCAAGGCTGTGAAGAGACCTCTTTTTGTCACTCAATGGTGGTGCGACATGGCATGTAAATATGTTTGTATGTGTCAGCTTCCGATAAACTGAGTGTCCACGGTTCCCATTGTCACAGTTGGTTTCTACCACATCTTGGAATGAGAGCTATCTTTGTTCCTCAGTTTTCATAGTGAAATTGATTTTAGGATGCGCTTTGTTTATACAATCCAGGAAATCCTCAAGAGCACTTCATCCATGGGGCCACACAATGAAGGTGTTGTCAACATAGCGTAGCCACAGATACGGTTTAAGGGATGTGTTGTCCAACATTTCCATCTCTAGCGCCTCCATAGAGATGTTCACTGGTATAAGCAAAAGCAGTGAGTCCATGTCCACTTCTTCCACTAGGCGTAAAATTTTCTATCATATTGGAAGAACGTCGATTTGAGACAGAACTTCATCAAGTCCGCCCATTCTTTTGAGATGTTGTGGGCCAATAGCTGGGTGCGTATTATTGCCACAACTTCTTCCACAGGTACATTTGTGTAAAGTGACATGACATCAAAGCTCACTAGGATGGCACTTTTTTTAACTTTGAGGTGATTTCAAAAAATTGTAAGCAGTTTATCACAATTGAAGTGATTTCTTCAGACAAGGGTTTTAATTTCTCGGCAATATTGTGAGTTTGTGGATGAGTCAGAGAGTTAGTTAAATGCACTGACAAATGACCATAAAGGAACTTCTGGTTTGTGTATTTTTGACAAACCATAGAAATGAGGAGTAGAGGTTTCTCATTAGTCTAGCCCTCTTTTCTTGTTTGAATGTTTTACAAGAGATGCTACATCAGGCCTCAGTTTGCATAGAGGATTTCTGTCTCTCATGGCTCGTTCGCACTGGGCGAGTAATTTAGTCAAGTGGCGAGTAGTTTAGTAGCTAAATTACTCGCCACTGACCAAAAAAATCGTTCGCACTATGGTCGAGTACAGTACACAAGTAGCGTGGTATTTTGCCAGCAGGCTGCATCGCAATCAAATGAATGAGCTGATACAGCGTATGTCAAGCGCTATTTTAGAACAGATGGACGAAGAAGTTTATGCGATAAGGAAAAAAAACAATCAATGGGTACGAAAATGGGCTAATGAACTAGGAGCTGAAATTGTCTTCTGAAGGATTAGCATTAGAAAATCCCTACGAATAGTTTGAGAATGTCCAAAAGTTGTGTTAATGAAAATGTAGTCGGAAATCCAGCGTGAAGGAGTGCAATGCCGGCAACTACGTAATTACAGGCAGTTCTCTACTTTATTGCCACCGTATGTAGATTAAAGACACTCACACCTCGTATTTATACACGGAAAATTGGGTATTTCCTAATTCATCACAGAGTGAAGAAATCTATGAAACATTAAAGGAATTGAAATAATGTTTCATAGACATGCATCTAGTAAACTGAATCGTTTTAGTGAAGGAGTGTAAATTATTTCAGTACCTGCGCCTAATTTTTTATCGCTTTAGGTAGTACTTCTAATAACAATAGGAATAATATCATAATGTATAATCTAGATGCTATTGTAATTAAATAATTAATAAAATTGTGCACTAAGCAGATGTTTTTAATTTTCAATTTATTTCTCACCAAATCCAGGTATGTTTATTGTATTTTCCAAATCCATGCTTGCAGATTGCAACCTTTGTTTGTTTTTATAGTTGGGGACTTAATATTCTACAAGCATTCATGTTCTACATATTTAGAAACAAATTTTAAAATTGTTTCTTCCTTCCAGCGAAACGAAATTTTTGCGGCAGCTAATGAACTCGATTCAAACAATACGTTCAGACTTGTTTAGCCAATGAGCGAGTGGCAGTGCCGCGTGGTGGGGGGTGCTACTCGCCCGGTTTAATAGAATGAAACGGATCGACTCGACTAAACTACTCGACTAAACTACTCAACTAAATTTCACTGTTCACACACGTTTAGTTACTAAATCACTCACCACTCGACTAAATTACTTGCCCAGTGCGAACGAGCCTTCAGGGCGTACGTCTAGTCTCCTAAAAGGCTTACAATTTTATTATGAAAATCTTCTGATTTCATCCATACCGTCACGTTTCCCTTATCAGCTGGCAGTATAACAATTTTGTCGCACTGGTGTAATCTGCTTAGAGCTGGTCTATCCTGTTGAGGTAGGTTACTGCAAGGAAGTTTGCTTGACTGAGGATTCATGCTATTTTGCATTGGATTTGATCAGCATGTTCTGTGTTTAAGATCCCAGCAGTACTGTCTTCCCCTGTGACAATGTCCAAAGTCAGCAGCTTGGTCAGTACGGGAGTGAAGTTTACTCCTTTAGCAAGCACAGCATTGGTAACAGGGTCTAGTTCTTCCGCAGTTAAGATCACAACCCTGTTTTCCGTCTTCATCTTTGTTTTTTTTTTTTCGGGTGTCATAGATTTTGCAGCTTCTCGATCTTGTGCATGTGTCTTTTCTTTGTTTCATCCTGGATATGCACTGCAGATTTTGCCATAGCTGTGTCAAGAGTCGTTCAGTCAGCATAGGAGAGAAGGTTGGCGAGTTCTAGATGAACATGGAATATTTTGCTTTTAGTATGGGCCATGTCACTTCTGGTCTGATGTATCCTCTCTCTCAACAATGTGAAATGCATGTTGCACAAAATTCTCAGTATGGCTCTTGTGTTGACGTGGCGGCAAATTTTGAGGGAGGACAGTAGCACATCTTCGTCCCCGCATTGCAGTAGAAAAGCTAGTTGGAATGTTTCCGCGCCCATGTCTGATGTAGTTTTGAAAATTCTCAAGTTCAATAAAATATCTCCACCCCGTAGAGTTGAGTCAAATGTAATCATAGGCTTCCGCAGCCAGAGTCAGTTGTTTATTGGCTATCTGAGTGATGCCGCGACATGATGTCAAGATATAACAGCACCGTGCACTGATAAAAGACACAATTCTGCCCTAGAATAAGACCGCAGAAGGCTGGTTGAAACATCAGTTGCACACATCATGACACAGCGTCATCTGGACAGCCAGGAAACAACTGACTCTGGCCGCGGAAGCTTACAATTACATTTGACTCTTCTTAGCATTTATCTTCATCCCATGTTGACCTACAAGCTAGTTATTGTGTCTAGATTCTGAAATAACACAGCTTATATATTTTAAGCTTTAATCCTCATGAGTTTTTTTCTTTCTCAAAGAACCACTTATATATTTCAGGAATAAAGTATAACAGTTGCTCATTTTCGTAAGCTTCTGGTCTGTGCATTTACCTAAAAATAAAGCTTCTCACCTTCACGTGATTTTACTTGTGCCTACCTTTCCCTTCCATTATGGCCACTTCAAACCTTCTTCTGAAATGTATAAAAGGTTAGAAGGAAATCTCAAAATTACTAAATCAAAGATTAAATGATTTTAACTCATGTCTTTAATGCACAGCTTTTCCTTAAATTTTGTTAGACCCACCGACTGGTGTATTATTTAAATTTATATCAGAAGATTCCTTACACAACAGATTTTTCACCTGTAAATAATTTCTCAAAAAAAAAAAAAAAAAAAAAAAAAAAAAAAAAAAAAAAAAAAAAAAAAAAAAAAAGACAGTTCTGCTACGACTACAAATAATCCCTCGAATTTCTTAATACTTTTTGCTAACAATCCCGAACCATTACTTTCAATATCACACAAATTGCGCAGCATTGGAAATTTACGATTTTGAATTACTAAAGTATCTATAAATTTATTGCACACTTGTTGCACAGTTATAAAATCAATACTTGATGGATGATTCACAACTTCTAAACTGGAACAGAATTTAAACAGCAGAATAGGCATGGCAATTTTTAAACAATTGGGCAACCACTAAGTGTTGACTAATACTTAATTTCATTGGTATTATTATTGATTCCCTTACCTGACACACTCATGTAAACTAAGCTCTTGCTAGTTGCGATTAAAACACCTAATTTGAGTGATTACACTAAAATCCTCACTTTGATGAAAAACTGCAATAAAATACCAGACAACTTACCTACTTCCCGAATAAGACAAAAGACCAACTCAGATGGTTACCGCAAATAACCAGAAGCACATGCTAATCTCTCTCACTGCCGAAAAAAATTAAAACTTTGCTTTGGACCGAAGGTCCGAATCTGATGAAGACTGGTGATGAAAAAGCCGTGCTTGGTGGCTGCTCCTCTTTTTTATACTGACGCTTCTTGATGCAACCCTTACCCAGGTGTGAGAAATGTGTCGCAATGCTTGCCACTACATACGGATCCTACTATTACACCATGCTTTCAATTCATAATTTTTACAATAAAACTCAGACTAATGTCTTAAAATACACTCTGTAAAGCCCTAGTACTGTCACAAGATCAACCTGCAGCTGTTTAGTCTTCCGTTTACGATGTTGCTGTCTCTTAACTTTTCTTTCATTACCAGCCTCTTAAACCTCCTCACCCATCTATTATAGTATCACACTTTTTCTATTATCTCCTTGAACTACTCCTACTTCAACTCCACTGTACTTGGCATTCCTTCCAGTTGCTGAGCCTTCACATGAAATATCTCTTCAGTTCTGAAATTTGTTCCTTTTCATAATAGTACCTATTCCCCAATTCAATTTTGGCCACTGGTTTACTGAATCTTCTAACAGCTATCAGAATTGCATCATGATCATTTATACCTTCAGTTACTTGAGACCTCACAAGGTTTTCATCAGGCTTTATTAGGAATATATACAACATGTTTTGTCACATTGAGTTATGATCCCCACTTTTTCAGTTGTATAAAGTCTCCTTGTCTTACTAAGGTATTTGCAAATCTCTGTTCCTTTGTGTTATTAATCTTATTTTTCTACCCAGTTGACAACCTCATATTAATCATTCATTCTTACACTACGATAAGAGGCCAACACTCAGATTTTCTTTTTTATCATTGCTAGTAACTCATGGGCATTACCTATAAACACCAGTGAACTGCAGTAGTCTTTGCTGACCAATTTGAATACTCCTCCAACAGTTGCTCCTCTGTCTCTGCGGTACACTCAAGAACCGTCAGGGAAAATCATAGTTTAGAAATCCTTATTTTAACCAGGACTCTATCCAGGGCCAGATTAAGACAGTGCGAGGCCCGTAGCAAATGTGAAGAAGAGGCCCTTGATTTTTGTGATTTTTGCCATCCGGGGGAAAATTGTAGAGCTAAAAAAAAAAAGGTCGCCGGCTAGCCTAGTGCGGGGTCCCTCTAGGAGGCGCGAGGCCCCCTAGAAGGTACGAGGCCCATAGCATTTGCTACCTCCTGCTACGTGGTTAATCTGGTACTGACTCTATCCCTATAATTATTTGTGGTTCATGTATATCTATTAAATTCCAAATTCTATTACTTTGTTCATTATACTTCTACATTTCAGCAGCAATACGTTTGTTAATGGTTTTGTGATATTTTCAAAATTCATCTTCACCTTCCCAGTAGTGCCCCCATTGTAGAATTACTAGCTTCACTAGTAAATTAAGTCCTTTCATCGGCATAAGCTGTATAGAATTACTGTTAATGATAGTTTTACTAAATCAGTCTCTAATAGGATATTTGACCCACCTAATGGATGGTACCGAGACTTCGTATATTTTTTATTAATGTGGTCCCCAAAGCTGGCTGGTAAGCATGTTTACATGCAATTTCAACTTTTACCAATATTTTAAATGTCCATTATGTGACAGGATATGGCAACATTACACACACACACACACACGTGTTCAATGGATGCAGATACACACACTTTTATTCTAACAGTTTAACTGGTACAAATACGCCGACCACCAGCCAACAAGTAATGATATTAACTTGAAATTTGCAAGTCCTTCCAAGGGAAAAATCTAAGTTCAAGAAAGTCTGTACAGTAATTAGCATGAACAACCTCCACATAACAATCACACTGCCACTAAACACATGTTAATTACACTCCAAGAACATATTAAAGGATTTACAGATCTTCTGGCTTGTATGATGGTGTGATTTTGAAAGCCAGCATTCATTTTTCTGATGTGGCAGCATGAATTGCATATCCAAGTGGATTCAGAAAATCTTCATAAAACACTTGTACACTGATTTACTATATCACTATTACCACATGGCTGCAACTGTCATACTGCGAGACTAGCACAACTATGTTCCTATCAATTAATCAATCTACTCTTCCTGATAGCATCAATATGTATACTTAGATACATTTTAATGATAGGTCACTAGCCTACTGTATTGTGACAACCCCTTCCAGGTTGCTGGTTAAATGTGAATTCCTTGTCGAGCAATTTAACCCAGACACCTTTGAATGGTTGGGGTGTTAGTAGGGAGCTCCTCCAAGTCTTTGCAGATACTAAGTTCCCTATGAGTCAACTTCTACATAAGATTGATGGTGGTTCGGTACTAAGTCTAGAAATTACAGTCTATGGGTACACAAACATAAGTATATGAACATTGAAATTAAGAGAACATAAACAATCATTTAAACCTACCAATGTAGTTCAGGTCATGCCACAAATTGTCCTACGAGAGCATGATTTCATTCTCTTTCTTACTTGTTAGTGTTCATGTTTCTTATTGGCTAAAAGTCTTAATAACTAATACAGATATAAAAGGTTCCATCTTGAATAGACATTCACCTTACGAAGCACATATCACTAACTTGATATCACTGCATTGGGTGCTTGTTAGGTCCTACCCTTTTAACCGTGCTATATTAGACTGCCAACACATACATTCGGTTGATATTATCCCTGAGCTTCCTATTTTGATAGTATTATGTAACACCTGGTGGTAGAAAGTTCATTGACCTATCAGATCATGAAAGCGTTATGTGAAATTTCTCTTGGATGAAACAACCTTAACTAAAACCCCTATGTATAAAGGTATTATATACAACCAATACATTAAGGAGATTCACTGGGTGTACAGGGTAAATGTTACCCCTAGGCACTCCAGCTAGGTCATTTTTTGGCTGAAGCCAAATGTTTGGTTCTTGGGATAACTTTTGGCCACAACCGAAGCCGAAGCTTCAAAAATAATTATATATCTTAGAACACTGACACAGAGTATATATGACATTCAAATTCTGAACTGTTATTTTGTTTTATATGTAAATTGTTGATATAAATTGTACCTTTATAATAATTATAAACACAGTTTTAATATTTATTTATTAGAATAAAATAAAACAGTAACAAAGTATCAAGCCAGGTTTTTAGCAATGGACTTTAGCAAAATTAAATGCAGTTATTTTTATTTAGAAGAAATTATAAAATTTAACAGTTACAGCCCCAATTACATTAGAATAATTTTCCTTGTGGCTTAAATTAATTATTTGGAGTTTTAGCATTGCTAAATCAAATACATGTTAGCTTAAATACAGTAATACTGTCAATTTTTTTAACAATAATAAAAACAAGTTTCAATCTTCTTCCCTCACATAACTTATTCTATTGAAAAATAAATAATGCCAAAGCAATTGAATGTTTGTGCATTTATTGAACTCTGAAGCATCTTCAGCGGGTTCTCCTGGTAACTGCGTACAAATCTTACAAATTGGTTATGTTGTTGTGTTTTTTACAGTGGAATTATTATCTAAATTATAACCTACATTCATTTTTCGGTCTATTTCGTTTACTTATGCACCACTCTCAGCAGCAGTGATTTTTGCTTTATTTCCACAAAAATCACTGCTGCTGAGAGTGCAATGAAGCACACACTCCGGTGGGAATTTCCCTACACACCCATCTTCTCACTTTCCTGCACCCACCTACTTTTGCCCTCTGCAAATTTTAGCTTAAATTCTTTCAACATTTTGGTAAATTATTCATCATTTCTATTGGTAACTTATTCCAATCTCTGACACCCTTACCCAAAAAATAAAATCTTCGTACACCCTTGTGCCTCAAATTGATTGCCAGCTTCTGGTCATGGTCATCTTTTCTCTTCCGTGCATTACTTTTAATACTTACGCCAATTTCTTTCAATGCATCATCACCAATATATGACTTGTACACTCCCATGACCCTCTTCACCCTCCTCCTGTCTTCCAATGAATCCCATTCCACCTCTTTTATCATATCTGTTATACTCCGGTAATTTCCAGAAACAAATCTAGCAGCCTTTTTTTGCACCTTCTCCAACTCCTGTATTTGGTACGCAAAATATAGGTCCCATACAACACTACCATATTCAAGCAATGGTCTGACCAAATGTAATGCCAAGATATTCAACAAGCAATTCTTTCCCCACCTTATAATCATAATCAACCATCAGTTTTTTATTTCTGTATCTAGTAAGCTGACTCTTCTTTGCATTTATTTTCATCTCATGTTTACCAACTCAACTAGATATCCTGTCCAGATCACCCTGCAGCTGTTTACAGTCCTGTACCATTTTTATCCTTTTATATAGCATTATATAATCTGCAAACAATCTAATTTCTGATAGCTAACAATTAACACAATTATTCTTTAGAATAATGAATAGCAATGATCCCAATACACTATCTTGTGGCACTACCATTTTTACTTCCACTTCTTTTGATTACTGCATTTTCTACCCCAACTTTCTGTTTTCTACCTTTTAAAAATTATTCTACCCAGTAAATCATCTTCTCATACACTCCAATACTTTTTATCTTATTTTATGTTTACCATTTTATGGCTCACTCTTTCAAAAAGCCTTTGAATGATCTAGTGCTAAACTATCAATTTGGCCTCCCTTGTCCATTTTATCTGATATATCTTGCATATATCCACCAACTGAGATTCGCATGAATATCCTTGCCTGAAACCATGTTGCCTGCTTGAAAACCAATTACGTTCCTCACATATATTTCTGATGTGGTTGCATATCAATCTTTCCATTAATTTACCTACCACTGATGTCAAACTGATTGGCCTGTAATTCTCAACTCTATTTCTCACCCCTCCCTTATGTACCGGTACTACTATTGCACTTTTCCAGTCCTGTGGTAAGCAGCAAGTGTCTAGACTCAATTTAAATAATATTTCAAGATAAGGTACAATGTCACATCCGGCTATCTTTAAGATATCTGTAGTAATATTATCTTCACCAGCCCCTTTATGTTTTTTCAGCTTTCTTATTTCCTTCATGATTTCCTCAGGATGGATATCAAATTTTTTACTATCGTCATTTCTAATTGTGTTGTTAAGCTCGTTCTCCGAATTAGACCCTCCGGTTTCTGATTCATTTTCCCTAATGCTTCTCTGAACCAGTTACTTAAAATCTCTGCCTTTTTCAAATCGTCAGTAACTTCTTCTCCATCCTTATCTATAAGTGTCTCTACATCCTCCCTTCCCCTCAGTTTCCTGATATAGCCATAGAAATTTCTAGATGCATCAGTCAATGGTCCCCCTGCACTGACAATACTCTTCATAAACCCATCTTTGGCCATTTTCTTTGCTGTTATTAAGTCCTTGTTTAGTTGTTTTAAATATTCCCTACTACCCTGCTGTCTCTTAACTCTGTTATGTTCTTTTCTTACCAACCTCTTTAAACCTCCTCACTTCCCTATTATAGTACATAGGATCTCTACTTCTCTTTATTTTTTTGCTTTGGAATAAATTTTTCTTCCCCCTTTCTTATTATCTCCTTGAACTCTTTCCACCTTGACTCTACTGTACCTGAGCCTTCCTTCCATTTGCTGAATTGTTCTCTGAAATATCTCCTCAAATTTGAAACCTGTGCCTTTTTATAATTGTACCTATTTCCCCCTTCAATTTTTGCTGCTGGTTTACTGAATCCTCTAATATCCATCAGACCTGCTTCATGATCACTTATTCCTTCAGTTACTTGATACCTCAAAAGGTTTTCATCGGGCTTAATTAGAAATATATCCAAAATATTTTGTCCCCTAGTGTTTTGCTCAACCACTTGTGTAAATCCTCCTTCCCTTATTAAGATATTTGCAAATCTTTGTTCCCTTGTGTTATTTATCTTATTCCCTTCCCAGTTTACACCTGGTAAATTTAAATCTCCGCCGATGATGATCATTCTATTCTCACCTCTGAAATCTGAGTATGAATTTAATTTCTCCCCAAGAGCCTCATCCTCTTCTGTCATTCTTCCACTGCGGTAAACAGCCAACACTCTGATTTTTTCTTTTTTACTACCCCAGAAATCTACCCCAAGTAACTCATGGTCTTGATCTATGAATGCCAGTGAACTATGGTAGTTTTTGCTAACTAGTATGAAGACTCCTCCACCAATTGCTCCTCGATCTCTGCGGTACACTCTGTAACCATCAGGAAAAACCTCACTGTCTAGTACTTCTTCTTTTAACCAACTCTCTACCCCAATTATTATTTGTGGTTCATGTCTCTGTATTAAGTTTGCAAATTCGATTACTTTGTTCATTATACTTCTACAGTTGACCAGTAACACCCTTATTACTGGCTTTATATTTTTAGCATTAACCTCCTCCTTCCCATTTTTACCCCAGTCAATTATTGTTTCAGCAACTTCATCTATTTCTTTTAACATCTGTGATTTTTCCTATCATGGATCTATGATCAGTATCACTTTGATAACCTATTTCCATCCCTTCACCAGCAGCCCCTATCCTAAAAAGGCACAGTCCCGACCCCATCATCACTGGAAATGGGCTCCCTTACTGCTTTAGCTAACAACTCAGAAAGTACCCCCTTACTCCTTCTATTTAGGTCCAAGCCATGCCTAGTGAAACCCCACCTACCAATGGTGTTCACATGCACAACCCACAAGATGGAACTACATAATGTCTTTCCCAAGTAGCACTTCCGTTTCCACATTTACCCGCTTCACAGCATAGTTCAACTGTGGCCAGTCGTGGCGACTTAGGGCCTGAATGAGTTCCACCCTAGTTTGCTGCACCTCCTTCACAACCTTCCTCAGGTCACTCTCTATAACTCACATTTCTATCAATACTGTTCCCCGCACCTCCCACAATCACTCATCTATCGTCCTTGGTGAAACTCCTACAAAGTGATCCTATATCCTCTATTACCTGATCTGAGTCATCAAACTTCTCAAGTTCTCGTTTTTCCTCTACAGTGTATCCCTGACAGCAGGCACCTGCAAGAATCCCTTGGTAGTTGCTGATTTCTTCTTTCATCATTACTGCCACTTGTTTCTTCAAACCTCCCTGAACTTAATTTTGATTTTGTCTTCTATTTCACATGTTGCAGCAAGCCAGACCTTTTCCATCCCTTAAACAAGGCAATGAATCTTGTTAGTGCAATATTCGATTTCTCCTTGAACTCCTTCCATATGCTCTTCACACAACTTAAGGTCCTGTTGCACTGCCTTCAATCTGAGATCTTGATACCCAACTTTGTTCTCTACAATTTCCCCTCTTTGGTGCATGTTTACAGCTTCTGCCACCATCTCCTGCTTGAACTGTTCAAATTTTGCCTTTATTTCTTTTCCTCATAAAACATACCTTTGCTGGAATTGTTCCATTTCCCTTATTCTGGAGAACCTTTCGTCTAAATCTGCTGTGATATTGTTGTGAAGGGCATTACGTTTCTCATTTATTTCAACTCTGATATTGTCCTGTAAGGCACTTATACTTTCTTGAAGGGCAGTATTCTTGTCGGTAATTTCAGTTTGAGGTTTTCTTAAAGTACATTAAAGTTTTCTTCAAAGGAGTGATTCTTCTCATGTATGGCATTGACGTTTTCTTCAAAGAAGCTATTTCTTCCAGAATTTTTTGCTTTTAGTGCATATAATTTCTGGTCCATCTGGTTCATCAATCTCATCAGCATTTCTTCAACGGGTACTTTCCCAAGTTGCTCACTCATTCCTTCAAAGACAGTTTCCTCGATATTTATGTTTAAAAGATCAAAAAATTACACAGAATTTGGTTGAGGGAGAGAATAATATCACTAGTTTGTCCACACTATACACAAAACCTGAAACTATATACACAATCTGAATTAACTGGACAAATGATAAACTTTTCCACTTCTGCATCAAACAGCGACAGCAAAATAACTAGTCATCAACGGGGCAAAGCACAGCACTGACGAAAGAATATATTCCACCATCCATGTAGGTTTGTGACAGTAACTGCTGCCAACTGCTCCTCACAAGTGCAGCTGAAAATAAAACATAACTCAACAATGCAGGAACTAAATACTGGTAACTACTGGCAGTTGGTGAGTTTGTGTAAACCAGATCTTTAGGTTACACCTTTACGGTAGCTCCACAGACTGGTAATTTGTAAACAACATGCATGGAAAATATTCTACTCGCAAAAAAAAAAAAAAAAAAAAAAAAAAAAAAAAAAAAAAAAAAAAAAAAAAAAAAAATTATCACTGATTACATAACTTGTTCATTGGCCAAAAGCAATACTGATAATTTTAAAATTGACAACTGGCTTGTAAGAAAGAGATATTAAGATTTAGAATTCTTCTTTTCTTTAAATATTTGTTTACCCGTGAGTTAGATTTCATCTGAAGGTATATTATTACTGTTATACTGTTAATGTAGCTTGGGCAAAAATCAACTGGTGCTAAAGAAAATTGCATTTAATTCGCTGATTTTCTACTGTCATAGAATGGTTTTGTTTACTTTACTTTTAAAAAATTGAACTTTTTCGCAGCTGAACTTATTCTAAATTGCCTGTTAGTCGTCTTCTAGGCCAGTCTGCTTTCACTTGTGTCAAAATACTGCTTTCCATGTGTCACCATCACTGCACCAGTATTCTGATAGATTCCTCTGTGCCTGTTCATCACTGCTTGCCATTTCCACTGCTTTGATGTGCTGCTACACTGCCCTGTTGTTGTGTTGCTCCGCCACAGTAGATAGTTCCTTCACGAGTTCTTCCGCTGTCTGCTACTGCACCACTCAAAATAGTTCCACGTTGCTGTGCTTGTTGCTGTAACGCCGATCTTTGGTTGTCTGTGTTGACTCTCCTCCTTGTAATATCTTTGTGCTGGCATAGCTTTGCGGTGAATGCATAGTCTAATACACACTGACTTTAGTCGTGCTATACCTTCTGTTGCCACTTATTGTTCTACCGATTTTTCTGTTCCACTCATTTTTAACTCCCTATTTTGTGATTCTGCTGAGTTTTATCTTTCACTTTAACCATTTGCTGCTATCACAAGTCCTGTTCATATAGGTTGACATGTAGAATTACTGCTTTCACTAGTAAATTAAGTCCTGTCATGGGCATACGCCATGTAAAATTACTGTTAATGACAGTTTTATTAAATTAATCTCTAATAGTATGTTTGACCCACCTAATAGATGGTACCAAGACTTCGTATATTTTTTATTAATACGGTTGCCACAGTTGGCTGCTAAGCATCTTTACTTGCAATTCCAACTCTTTGAATAGTTTAAATATCCATTAGGTGACAGGGTATGGCAACATTACACACACACACATACATGGTCAGTGGATGCAGATACACACACTTTTATTCTAACAGTTTAACTGGTAAAAATACATTGACCATCAGCTGACAAGTAATGATATTAACCCGAAATTTGCAAGTCCTTCCGAGTGAAAATTCTAAGTTCGAGAAAGTCTGTACAGTAATTAATATGATCACATGGCCTCTAAACACATGTTAATTACACTTCAAGAATGTATTTAAATAGTTCCATGTCTTCTGGCTTGTACGACGGTGCAAGTGCAAAAACCAGAATTCATTTTCCTGATTCGGCAGCGTGAATTGCGTATCCAAGTGGACCCGGCAACTCTTTAAAAAACACTTTTACACTGATTCACTACATCATTGTTACCACGTGACTGCAACTGTTGTACTGCAAGACTAGCACAACCATGTACCTATTGATCAATCAATTTTCTCTTGCTGATATTGTCGATACATATACTTAGATACATTTTAATAAAAGGTTGCCAGCCTACTATTTTGCGACACCATCTGTTATTGTTTCAGCAGCTTCATATATTTCTTTAATATTTTGCATCTATAATCTGTATCCCTTTGAACACTTTTTTTGCCCTGTCAGCTCCAGCCCTAACCTATAAAAGGCTTATGAAAACAAATGTTTGCAGAACTTTTGAAAATATGCACTTATTACTAAAATCTTTTGCATTATGTCATAATATTTACAGCCTTATCATCCTGTATTTACAGTGACAGATAAACTACAACATTAATAACATGTCATATTTCTAAATGGCAATCTTGAAGCTATAAATTTAGTTATTGAAATTATGCAAATATCACAGAAAATGAGCCACAAACTAATTTTAGCAATTAAATTCTAATCGTTTTTGGTGAACACAGAATCTCTTTGCTATATTTGGCAGAATAGAATTTTGTTTTTATCTTTGATTCAATATCATGTGTTTGTTTTCTTGTCTTTTCCATAATACTTTTTTCAGTTCCTTTGTTTCCACCAGTAGGTTAATTAGTGGTTTTTTTTTTTTTTTTTTTTTTTTTTTTAAATTTCCAGGTTGTATCTGCACCATATAATGATCATTTATGTATAGCAGTTGCTACAGAACTGGAGAAAGCATTCCATGGTTGGGTGCCACCATTTCCAACAAAAACATAAACATTTATTTATATATTCCTACAGTGTTATTATTTTTTACAAACATTCCAAAAGTTAGTTATAAAGTGGTAACAGATTTTTTAATAAAGAATGTGTTCATTGTTACATTTAATTTTGCAAGTCAAGGAAACACTTTAGCTGGTTTATTTAAAATTGTATTCATTTTTATTATACTCATGAAACAATTTCATCCAGCATTAATGATTGTGAATTTTTTTAACATATGCTGTGATATAACAACAAATCTTCATAATTCCAATCAAAATTACTGTTACCTTCAATTATTTCTGAAACAATTACCAAATTCAAAAACATTTGTGAAAAAGAAAAATAGTTTTAATTTCATTTTATTAGAGGATTTTTTAAGTAAATCTCAAAAAGAATAATTTATACTTTTGCATTTCAGTAACTTTCCTTGAGCGATACAGTGTGTACAAATTTATCCAGAAGATTAAGTCAAAAAATAATTCTGGTAGTAATGTAAAAATGATGTCATTTGTACTTACGATGAAAGGGTTATTTGTATGTTCACAAGTCATTATGTTTTTATTTTTTTGAATTTTTTATGTTTAGTAATAAAGTGGCTATTGATTTATGTATTATTATTTTCCCCTTTATCATTCTTTAGATTAGTTATTGTTGCCCTGGTGTAAATTTATGAATAAATGGCCCTGCTGGAGCTATAATCCCTACAATCTTACTGACAGTTAAAATGATGAATATCACCTGAAAAAAAATTAACACATTTGCTGTATAAGTCCAGTTAGAAGTGCTGTAGTTTTTGAAAGGAAACTTTATGTGTTAAATGCTAACTACCTCTTATCTTATTTAAAGAAGAATTTAATTTTATTTAATTGTAATGGAGTGCATACTCCAGTGGCAATTTTCATACACACCCATTTTTCCATCAATTCCAGAAATTTTAACTTTAAAATGTTTCAAAATTTTTGGTAAATTAATCATTAGTTCTGTTGGTAACTTATTCCAATCCCAAACCCCCTTACCTATGAAAGAAAATCTTCCCACTCGCTTGTGCCTGAAAACGAGTGTCAACTTCTGGTCATGGTCATTTTTTACCTTGCATGCATTACTTTTAATTCTTACACCAATATCTTTCCACACGTTATCACCAATATACACCTTGTGCACTCTCATGACTCTCAACCCTCCTCCTGGCTACCAATGAATCCCTTCCAGCTATTTTATCATATCAGTTACTGATTGTGTTCTATGGTAATTTGCAGAAACAAATCAAGCAGCCCTTCTATGCGCCCGCTCCAATTCCTGTATTTGATACCCAAAATGTGGGTACCAAAATTATTCTTTATTTGGTCATTTGAAACTTATTGTGATTGATCAGCTCCCACATGCCTCTGTAGATGATGGGGTTTCTGTTGTTTATACGAGGTGTACCCAAAAAAAATTGGAATTATTTTTTAAAGGTTATATATTTTCGAATTTGTTACAAAACAACCTTATCCACTTCAAAATACTTGTCAAGTGTAAATGTTTGTTGGGGGATTAACAACACTTTAACCTGAAATGTGAACAGCTAAGTTCATGACCATGTGTAGCATTCTGGTACCTAAAATTTTTAAGAAATTGGCCACCACGCATTTGTATTAAACCCCAAATGCGAAGGGTAATTGAAATAAAGTCACTTGACACAGTTTCAGAGTAACACAATACTTATATTCTTGCAAAGTTCACTCGTAAATTGTTGGCACCAGATACGTAGATAGATAAAGCATCAAACAACAGTTTCATTGAAGATTACAGGTTAAGCACATTTGTACGAGAAGACAAACTCACTAAGTCCCGCTAACATTACTACGGCATGTTGGAATTTGCTGAAACCACTACCGCATGGAGCAATTTGCTCCGCTAACTAGTGCGGAGTTCCACGATCACTTTCCAGTGAAAGAATGAGACAAATCATGGGGCTGCATGGTCTTTTATAAGCTTGTCATTGCCTATGACGTCAGTAACGTTTTTCTTTAATTAATATCTCCTAAAGTACAAAATGGTTGCAATTTTTTCAAGGGTTTCCTATGATCATGTTCTATGTCTTTTAATTTAATTTAACATTCAAAACTACTTCTATAAGCTTATTATTGAAGTCACGTGACCAACTTGGCGGAATTTTTACACGCTTCAACAACAATCAGCGAAAATCTATATTTAAAAACTTACTTACCAGTCAAATGCTTAAACTTTTTACCAAAACCATTATATATTCGTGAGCCTCTGAATTTGGGCTATCTACTGATATAAATTTCTCAATTGTATTCCTTTTAGTTTAAAAGTTCATTTTTTCTCTTAATTAAAACTGCTAATTAAACTCTGCCAAATTAGATAATTTTACTATCAAAATATCTGGAACAATGCTGACTATAGCTGGTGATAAAATTTCAGCTGTAGCTTTACTCAATTCAAAGATATTTCAAATCTTAGATTTTTACTTTTCAAATCGCGTGTTTCAAAACATGAACAAACTGAATTATCTCTTAAAATAAATTTTTCCTGATACAATGAATACACTTTAAAATGACTCTAATGATCAGTTTTCACTGTGGAAATGAATACAGGGAAATTCCTTCAAGTTGACAATCACTCTTCTCGAAATTTCTAAGTCCAACACAAAGGACTTCAAAATTGGTTTATAAACTATGTTATTGCTGGGGATGGCTATTGGGAGTCAGGGCCGGATTAAGAAAGCGCGGGGCCCATAGCAAATGTGAAGAAGAGGCCCTAGTTGTTTGCCATCCGGGGGAAATTGTAGAGCTAAAAAAAAAAGGTCGCCTATCTTGCCTAGGTGCGGGGGCCCACCTAGGAAGCACGGGGGCCCCCCTAGGAAGTGCGAGGTCCCCCAGAAGGCACGAGGCCCGTAGCATTTGCTACCTCCCGCTACATGGTTAATCCGGTAGTGGTGGGGGTGCTTTTGCCGAACTAAAGGGTACCTTACATACTGTCCACTATAACTAATACATTTGTCCACCGGTGCTTCCACTGTTCAAAACATTTTCTGCAGTCATCATTAAAATAGACTGACAACTCCTCCCTCATATGTTTCTAGACCTCTCCAATGTTGTCAAATTGGTGTTCTTTCATGCCCCTTTTCAAGCATGGAAATAAGAAAAGTCACACAAAGCTAGGCCAGGCGAGTAAGATGAATGAGACAGTGGAACCATTTCACATATAGCCAAAAACTGCCAACAGAGACAGCTGTGTGTGGAGGTACATTGTCGTGGTGGAAGAACCAGTCTCCTGTCTGCCACAAATCAGGTCTTTTTGACAAACACTGTTGCGTAATCTTCTTAAAACTTCCAAATAAAAGTTTGATTGAGGGGACCAAACTGCGCCCTTGGCATCAAAAAAGCAAATGAACATTGTTTAGTTGTTTCAACTTGACATTCTTTTTGATTGTCAGTCAGAGCCTGAGGAACAACATTGGCAGTAACCCTTTTCATTCCCAAATCTTGAGTTAAAATTCGCTGAACCGAGCTCCGAGATAACCCACTAATCTCTGAGAGTTGATAAATCATCTGTCAGTGGTCTGAGAGCTGAATTTTTCAATGTTTTTGTTGATTTTGCCAGTTGATGGACGTCCAGAACGAGGTTTGTCATCAATCGACATGTCACCATTTTGAAACTGAGCAAACCACTCGTATGCCTGAGTTTTTCCCATTGCGTCATCTTTGTAAGCTGTTTTCAACATTAAAACAGTTTCAGCAGCATTTTTATTCAGAAGAAAACAAAATTTAACAGCTACACATTGTTCACTTTAACTTCCCACCATCAAAAATGAAATGATAACAATGCAGTCCTAGCAAAAACAATCGCTGCAGATTAACAGAACAAGCCAGATTGACAACACATTTGGCACTGAACTGACAATGAATTGTTGCTATAAAAGCTTAGCGGCAGAAATGCGTACTACACCAGTTCTGCCTACGGCAATGCTATTCCGGTTATTTTTGGGTACTCTCTTATACATAATTTATGTCTTTGATTGGAGGCATTATAGTATTCAGATGCCTGAACTATCCAGGACACTTGAGGAGAAATTCACTCACATAATGTATCTTTTCCTTTGTTCTTGTTGTTCTTCTGTTTGAGAGGCTCTTACCTACAAACATTGAACAGTAAGACAGGTTCATGACAGGACTATCTCATCCATTTTTTATTTATCTTTTTTCCTTATTAATATAATAACCCAAAACTTTATATCATTATGATTTTTGCCAAGAAAGATTGGTGTTCCATTAAATATTAGTATATATATTAATTGTAGTAGATTAAAACTATGAGGGAATATTTAGACAGGTAGCAAGTAAACCTATGCTTAAAAGTTAATGGTTTTAGGGGGGCAATGAATCAAACAAATAAATGTGTGATTACCTGCTGGGTAAAATCTTACTGGTGCCACAAATAACTGTTTTTTAATAAGTATAGTGACAGCCAAACAGTCTTTATGACTGTTTTCAATTATGTGGATATTATTTCTCTTTTAATGTTTTGACAGCTTCTTCATCATCTGTGTATTATAGCCCACCTTAAAGACTAACCCTTTCATAATGTGTTGGTTGGAACTGCTTAACCAGAAAACTCCAAACATCCTTTTGGCATTAATCTCTTGACGTATGTTGGTACATTCCAACTTTCTTTCAACATGTCTCTTCATTTATTTCACCCAGCAATGCAGTAATATGCTAGGAGTGCAATAGTTTCATTTGAACTAATTAAGTACCGGCTATAAATCATATGCAGGATAGCCAGTTAACTCTTGTTTGAAAAGCTGAGACTTTAAAAATCATCAAATATTATTAGGAATTATTTTGGTAGTATAAATATTCCTTTTAGAGCAAAATAAATCTTTGTAACCAGTCAATTTTATGCTTTTAGGGTTTAATAACTGCTATCAATTATAAATAACACAGTTCCTATAGTAATATGGTGTTTAATTAAAACTTCATCTCACTACAAGGATTTATATTAAAGATGATAGAATTTAATAACTTTCAAATGCAAATTTTCGCCTTTCAGCATTCAATAAATATCGGAACACCTATAAAAATATGGTATTTACTTAAGTCTGCATTTGATTATGTTGAGTTTCCATTGATACTGAAAATAAAGCCGTGTACGTTTCACATAGTTTATTATAATTGAACATACTGATACACTTTATACGTTAGCACACATACATCTATACAGACGGACGAACAGGAAACGACTGACTAGTACAGCATGTAGGTACCAAGATCTCAGAACACTCAAAGATAACACACACATATATCGATATCATTTAACATGTTTTGACCAACTCAACACCCCCACTTCGAAACATTTGAATGACTTCCTTAAATAATACCTAGATCCTTCACTTCAAACTCTGAACTCAACCTTTTTTAAAAAAATTCAGTCTCACTTGAGTCATTGGAAAAAATAAAAAAATCATCAACATACAATGCTACCATAGTAACTAAGCCTTCATCTTTATGTTTTGTGAACAAACAAGGTTCCAAATCAGATTTTTTGTAACCTATACAGCTTAAAACATCATTTACCCTTTGATTCCACACTCTGGATGATTGCTTTAAACCATACATAGCCTTTTTTTTTAAAATTTTATCACTACAAAGATTTAAACCTTCAGGTTGTTGCAGGAAAATATCCTCTTTAAGAATACCATTTAAAAAGCAGTCTTAACATCAAGATGGGTAATGTTCAAATCTAGTTCAACAGACAAAGCCATTAAAAGTCTAAGTGTTGAATGTCTTACCACAGGAGAAAAAGTTTCACCATAATCAACTCCAGGTTTCTGAGTGAATCCTCTTGCTACTAATCTGGCACGATGTTGCACTTTACCTTCACTGTTGACTTTTTTCTTGCACCTTCTGGAAGATTTACCACTTCCCAAGCATCGTTGTCTTCAAAAGCTTGTATCTCTTCTTCCATGGCTTGTTTCCATTGTTCTGCATCAGGTCTACCAAGGGCCTCCTGCATGGTTGTCGGGTCCTCGAGTTGATCCAAAGTTCCAGCCAAAAAACAAGTATCATCAAATCTTCTATTTGGTTTGGGCTGCCTTTGTGATCTTCTAATTTTCTTTACTTCATCTTCTTGCGTACCACATTTTTCATCATCATCAGTTTCTTTCTCTGATGTAACTACTTCTTTTGAGACATCATGTAAGTCCTCTTAATGCAGTATCAGACTTCTTGTTTTCTTCATCATCCCCCACTGAAGTGATGATTTCTTCATGATTCTTTATTTCAGTTTCTGCATCATTAATATTTTCCATTATTGTCACATCTCGGCTTATCACTACATCATTCGTTTCAGGATCATAGGAGTCTATAGCCTTTTGTAGTGTTGCTGTAGCCCGCTAAGATAATTTCTTTTTGCCTTTTTATCCCATTTCTTTCTCTTAACTTTGGGAATATATACCATGACCATGCTTCAAATTATTCTAAGATAACTAATGTTGGGTTCTTGCCAGTCCATACCTCATAGGGCGTTTTATTCCCTAAACTTGAAGTCACTGACATATTTCTTAAATATACTGCTAGTCCAGTCATTTAAGCTTAAATTAGGTAAGAATCTCGGAATTCGAGATACCCAGCAGTAAGTCTGTAAATAGTTGTATATTGACACCCTAAAAGTTGTCTCAAAACCTTCATATGGTAGGGTGTATGCAACTATTAAATTTCAAGGTCAAAGGTCACATAAATCGGTTATTTTGCACTTTTTTTTGTAAATATCTCATTTCCTATGGTTTTTTTGCTATTTGTATTTATTATTAATATTGTAGAATACAAAATTCTCTACAAATTTTGTCTAAAAAATTTTTTTATACGGTGAACCGTTTTCGAGATAGAGGGCGGAGAGCGCGCGGTCACAGCATCACTTCAGGTCAGCCGGTGCCTCCGGTCGAAAACGCGCCATATACAGTTGATGGACTATCGATAAATCAATGATTATAAATATTTGTCAATTTTTATTAACTATTATATTATATTTTATCATTTTCTTCATGCATTAAATCTATATCTATTCAATAATACTGATAACCGTTTCCTAAAATTAAAAAATAATTAAAGGAAAAACTTAAATCATAATATAATTATATTCCCATTTACACTAATGACATTTTAAATAGAAAATAATTAAGTGCATTTTCTTTAAAATCTGTAAATTTTAAAATCCTTCCACTACGTCAAAAATTATACCTGGGAATTATACGGGCACCTATTATACACTACGGACCTTTCTATTTATAGCCAGTAGGGACAGATGTTCAATTGTATTGTATAGTTACGACTGTCTTCTCTTTCTTTCAGTTTGAATCGTATCTTGGTAACTACGGACGTACAATAAAAAGTGGATAGGTTAGGAAAAAAATGATAAAATATAATATAATAGTTAATAAAAACTGACAAATATTTATAATAATTGATTTATGGATAGTTCATCAACTGTATATGGCGCGTTTTTGACCGGAGGCACCGGTTGACCTGAAGTGATGCTGTGACCGCGCGCTCTCCGCCCTCTATCTCGAAAACGGTTCACCGTATCAAAATTTTTTTTAGACAAAATTTGTAGAGAATTTTGTATTGTACAATATTGATACAAAGTACAAATAGCAAAAAACCCATAGGAAATGAGATATTTACAACAAAAAAAAGCGCAAAAAACCGATTTATGTGACCTTTGACCTTGAAATTTAATAGTTGCGTACACCCTACCATATGTAGGTTTTGAGACAACTTTTAGGGTGTCAATAAACAAGTATTTACAGACTTACAGCTGGGTATCTCGAATTCCGAGGTGAACTTACTATAATGACTGGACTATGCACTATTAACAGCTTCAGCCCAAAATCTTTTGTCAAGTTTACCATCAAATAGTAAACATCTTACCTTCTCTACAACAGTTCTGTTCAACCTTTCTGCCATACCATTTTGTTCTGGTGTATAGCTGTTGGATAACTGATGTATAATACCATGTTTCATCAACAAACTGTCGAAATTCACACAACAGAATTCTTTCCTGTTATCTGTTCTTACTATTTTGATTTTTCTTTCTTGTTGAGTCTCCACCATTTTCTAAAATTCTTGAAATTTTTCTGCAGTCTCATCTTTTGTCTTCAGAAAATACACAAATCCCATTCAGGTGTAATCATCTTCTAAAATGAGAAAAATACTTTGCACCTCCTAGTGACATAACTTCCATTGGTCCACACAGGTCTGCATGAATTTCTTCCAGTGGTTTAGAAGTTCTAGTGCCTCTATGTGGAAAAGGGTGTCTTGTTTGCTTGCTTGCCTTCATTACATACTACACAGTTTTGCTTGTTAATGTTAATGTCTTCACACTCCATTGCATCTACTGCACCATCTTTCATTTTAATAAGGTCCTTAGGTGACCTAATCTTCTATGCCAATCATATGCGGTAATCATTCCCAAAAACTGATTTCTGTCGATATTTAGCTTGTACACACCATCAGTAAGATTCTGCAGTTGCAACTCATTCATTATGCCTGTTATTAATATTGCATTGATCCCTATTAAATTCAACAGAATTTCCTTGTTCAATCAACTAACTCACAGAGAGCAAATTTGTAGTTAGTTCTGGAGCACACACATTTTTCACAGTAATATCAAAAGCATCCTTTCCAACTATAGTTGTTAAATTAACTTCTCAAGAGCACAACACTGGAATTTCTGTCTGATTCGCAGCCATTAGTTTATGCACTTTAACATCATTTACTTTGTTTCTTATCCAGTCTTCATTTGCTGTGAGATGCACACTAGCCCCTGAATCAACATACCAGTCACTTCTGTTAAAAGAGCTACATATAAACACTGCACTGAAAACGTTTGAGGTTTTTTTTTTTTTTTTTTCCTTGTATCATTGTCACTGTTAGGACACTCTCTTTTAAAATGTCCTGGTTTCTTGCAATTATAGCAGACAACGTCCTTTTTATTTTGGTTTTCCACTACATTTCCATTTCGGTGAGAAAACTTTGGCCTACCTTGCCAACTTTTGACCTTAAAAGCACTACTGGCACTAGTAACATCTTCTTCCATATCCAGAAGCTTACTTTTTATTGTGTCCATTGTGATTTGAATTCCTGAATGCTCAATTGCCATTATCATAGGAGAATATTTTTCTGGCAATCCTGCTAACAATAATGAACCAATCCACTCATCACTAATACCAAAACCAGTTCCACATAATTTCTGACCATTATCTACTACCTGGTTCACATAGCTCGTAATTGAATCACAATTTTCTAGACGTATTGATATCAGTGTTCTCAATAAATTCTTGCAAAACCAGAATCGTCGAACATTGACTTCAGCTTCTACCACAAGTCCACTGTTGTTTTTGCTTCTGTTACATGCACATACAAAGATGGATCAATCGTTAGAATTATCTTTGCTTTGGCCTTAGAGTCTTCCGCTGTAACTACTTCTGAGATACATTTCGCTAATCCTTCGAGAATAAGCACATTTTCAATAGCGAACGCCCAATCTCCGTAGTTTCTCGCGATCTTTCAGCTTCGGCACATTTACTAGATAATTCATCGCCATATTTATCAACTAGGGCATTTCTTCTCTGTGAACAACAACACACAAAGGACTTCAACGACACGTGGGTTTTATTCAGCGATTCCTGATACTTTTGATAATCTGAATCGTCTCCTGCACTGGGTATCTGGGCCCATAACCTGTTGAGTTTCCATTGATACTGAAAATAAAGCCGTGTACGTTTCACATAGTTTATTATAATTGAACATACTGATACACTTTATACGTTAGTACACATACATCTATACAGACGGACAAACAGGAAACGACTGACTAGTACAGCATGTAGGTACAAAGATCTCAGATAACACACACATATATCGATATCATTTAACATGTTTTGACCAACTCAACAGATTATAATAAATATTCAGGGCAAATTTCTAATAAATGCTGGATAATATAAACACTTTAAACCCTGAAGTGAGGTTACAGTTCCTGGGGTGTGGCAACTTGTCAGTAATAAGTACTTTTGTTACCCTGAGCTGTAACATAAAGTGATAATACATCAATATGTCAAAACAAGGAACATGTGCACAGTAGGGACGGTGAGAAGGAGGAGTAAGAAAGAGGAAATGAAGAAGTGGCACATGCCGCACCATCAGTGGCGTAGCTATCGGAGGGCTAGGTGGTGCCATGCATCGGGGCCCCCAAGCTCAGCTCTGATGTCCTCCAAACTCAGATCAAGGGACCCCTCTGCCTGGCCATCTGGCCCAAAATATTTTTTTGCACCGGGTCCCTTACCACTGTGAACCAATGATGTCACCTAATTATCATAACTGAATAGGAGTGTTATTTGAAGGTTGACAGTTTTTCCAATGATTGGCTACAAATTGGTGTCTCTCCCATACTTAAGACCAATATAATTATAGCGAATATAGTAAAGATAATGCTATCACAATCTGAACAGCAAGATGGACAACCGAACCCACATCTTGTTTTATGTCATCACCATTACGCTCTGGCAAATAAACATTTGTTGTTTAAAAATGAGTGCCAAGCATTGGAAACATTAAATAACATTGATACATAAAGATCACTTTGACACTCTGTGATTTTTGACATGTGGGATTTAATGCAGCTGTAGAAATCAGTCAGTTTTTGTGGAAATTGAAACTGAAATAAAGAACCAATGTTTTTTAAAACTATTTCCAAAAGATTTTATATTGCCAATACTTCAGTTTTATGTCAGACTTTCTCAATAGCTTTCTAAGTTAACATAAAATCGATTTACAAAGCATACAGCAAGGTCAGTAACTCCCTAGTCAAGGATAAGCATAAACTATCACCACTGTCGGGGTTTGTGAAATTATGTGCACCTCTGGCCAGGTGTACTTTGGAGAGACAGGGCACACAGTAGAGGCCAAGCTATGGGAGCACATTCAGAGTTATAGTTAAATAACACAGAAAAGTCAGCCATTCAATGGCACGCACCTACAAGCAGTAATGCCATCCATTTTGTAAACACTATACTGATATTGCGTGAATATCAATGGTGGCCAAAAGGATAAAGGAGTTCAACAAACATCCAGATAATTTAAATGAAGATAACGGGCTTAAGCATCTAGTACAGACAGATCAGGTCACGTGCCATCCACCATCATACTGCAATGCACCCTCCAACGAAACACCCAGATTGGCCAGGTGAGCTGAACTCTCTACATGGGTAATTGGCCATGTATATAACAGTATCCATCATTGGTAGACATTGGTTCTGCCCAAGAAGAAGACAGCAGTATGATGGTCAAAACATTGGCCTTACACATATTGATGCGGCGTCACCTGGACAGCCGAAAGACTAAAAAGTTTTCTTTTCAATGAACTTAGTGGTTACTCAGCTACAGATAACATTGTCCAAATATGAATTTCTATCACGCTAAATAGCTGTTGGCTTAAGGTTGCAATGTACTGCCTATGGAATCTGAATAATTAGTAAACATCAATCTTTTCCGTTCAATTTAAATCCTTTTACCATATATGGCAGTCAAGCGTAACCAAATGTTGGTATCATGAAGAACAAGCAAATGGCTCAATGATTGTTGAATTTTCAGGTTTACTACCAAAAATACTCGTATTCAGGATTGAGTTCAAACAAGCCTTTATTTATTATTATTCAACTAACTACATTACAGCCCCAATCTTCAATATCTTGTATTACTTTTGCAATGACACTGTCATGAGATATAAATACATGAAGAACCAGGAACATTGTTTCTATCATAGATCTCAATTTTATCCATTGAGTTACAAAATAGTGCCATATAAGACTTATGTCTTATCATCCTTCATGTAATAACATGTCACAATCAACGTATGAATACTAATATCACCATATGAAACAACAGTAATGAGAGTGGCTGCTGAGTTGATTTACTCAGGTAGTGACAACACTGATATTTTTTGATGGATTGCTGATATTCATTGTTGAAGTGAAAGATGTCTCAAAGAACAGCTCAGTGTTGACCAAGAATCTCGTAACTTTAAAATTTACAATAGCTCACTGTATGCATGTACTACCAGATTAAAGTATTGATTTTGAAATTGAAACCATCAATGATAAATGCTTTAAAATTGACAAAAGGGTAAACAATGACTGACTTAAAAAAATTGATGAGTTAACCAACAGGCAGTGCTGTATTACCCAATAGCACAACCGGGCAGAGAATTGTTAATTAACATAACTTAACTAATTTAACTTTTAAGTTAACCTAAAAAATTGTTAACAGTCTTCTTAACTTCTATTAAATTTAATTTAATTGCAATGAAGCACACACTCCGGTGGCAATATCCCCAAACACCCATCTTCTCCTTTTCCTGAACCCACCTACATTTCCCCTCTACAAATTTAAACTTTAAATTATTTCAACGTTTTTGGAAAATTATTCATCATTTTTCCCTTGGTAACTTATTTCAATCCCTGACACCCTTACAGAAATAAGAGAATATTCCCACACTCTTGTGCCCGAAGTCGAATGCCAGCTTGAGGTCATGTTCATCTTTTCCCTTCCATGTACTACTTTTCATACCAACACCAATATAATTCCATGCCTCATCACCAGTATACGCCTTGTACACTCCCACGACCCTCTTCACTCTCCTCCTGTCTTGCAATGAATCCCATTTCAGCTCTTTTATCAAATCTGTTACTGATTGCAATACTGCGGTAATTTCCAGAAACAAATCTAGCAACCCTTTTTCCAGCTTCCCCAACTCCTGTATTTGATAGTCAGAATGTGGGTCCCATACCACACTACGATATTCGAGCAATGGTCTGACCAAAGTTTTGTAACCCAATTACTTTATTCCTCTTGTTCATCCCCTCATAACTCTCTCCAACAAGTGCAGAATTTTGAAACCTTTTCCTACCACCTGTCCAATGTGTCCTTTCCAGTTAAGCTTGATATCAAATGTAATGCCAAGATATTTACATTTCAAGTCTTCAGCAAGCAATTCTTCCCCCACCTTATTATCATAATCAACCTTTTGTTTTCTATTTGTGTATCTAATAAGCTGACTCTTCTTTGCCTTTATCTTCATCCCATGTTTACCAACCCAAATAGATATACTGTCTAGACCACCCTGCAACTGTTAACAGTCCTCTGCCATTTTGATCCTTTTATATAGTATTATGTCATATGCAAACAATCTAATTTCAGATAGTAAACAATCAACACAATTATTCATTAGAATATGTACATCTACATATTCATCCTGAAGAAATCATGAAGGAAATAAGGAAGCTGAAAACACATAAGGGGGCTGGTGCAGATAATATTACTACAGATATCTTAAAGATAGCCGGGTGTGACATTGTACCTTATCTTGAAATATTATTTAAATTGATTCTGGATACTTGCTGCTTACCACAAGACTGGAAAAGTGCGATAGTAGTTCCGGTACATAAAGGAGCGGTGAGAAATAGAGTCGAAAATTACAGTCCAATCAGTTTGACTTCATCTCCACATGGGATTTAGTTCAACATTTAATTTCAGTACATCTAAATAGTTTCAGAGTTTTAAAAGTAAATTTAATCAAGTAAAATAACCGGCCAGTTAATATCCTTTAAGTTTCCGATAATTATTAACTAATAAAAAGAAGATATAAGTAAATAACAGTCAACTTAGACAGGAATTCTTCACAGGTTTTCTGCCGGATAAGATCTTCTAAACACGACGTTTCGGCAGCGGAGGTGACTGCCGAAACGTCGTGTTTAGAAGATCTTATCCGGCAGAAGACCCATGAAGAATTCCTGTCTACCATTCGCCGGGAAAAACTTAATTGTCACAACAGTCAACTTGGTGATGGCGTCATAGCAACGAACTTTTAAAATATAATTTCTCTTCGGCTAACATATTTCACGAACTAAAAACTTTCCTAAAGTACTTAAATTAAATAAAGGTTCGATTTAAATTTAGTTTCTGGCCACAACTGTCTTTAAATAAAAAGTGAAGGTTCGGTTGCACAAGTTAGGAAAATAGTAAAATTTAGAAATTCTATAACTTCTGATAGCCTTAACCGATTTAAAAGATTTTTACACCACTGGACTCGGCAGGAGCCGGGGAACACTTTGAAAATAATATTAACTTGAGATTTTAAAGTTTTGCTGGGTCACCTTTTTCGTGTGACCTATGATGACGTATCGCAATACTCGAAACAAATGTGCTTTTAAATTAACCAACTTTCAAAATTCATTTTTACCGGTCTGGAAGCTCTAAAAACAAAACCCAACACATCACTACACTTGTCTCATTACGCTCTTCATCTTGTAATTTTCGAGTAGCACTCAGTTAACAGGTTCTTTTTCCAGATAGACTATTGTCTAGGTCAGTAGGTCAGTTTGATAAAAGAGACCCGGCCGTCATTTTTATCACATTTTGTTGAAGTGCTCGGTCGAGTTCACATGTAGTCGTGTGTGCTTAAGTTTGAGAAGACCCGCGGTCGCGGTGGCTTATGGGTCAGACAGGTCAAGAACAGTATGGCTGATCGACGCCATTTTAAAACCGGCATGGCCAACGTAACATTCTAAAACTTTCTGACATGAGTTCATCTTAACTTTCGATTTCATTTCGGGTGGTGCGGTCTGTTCTGTTTCATGACTTGTGATCTTCGGCTAATGATTTTCTCCGATTGCCATTGCTAACTGTGACTTTTGTAACTTCTGTGAAAATTTTAAAGAATATATACTTCCGTTATCTGGATGCAGACTTTCATTTCTATTTTAGTACCTTTCTTACAGGAGGTTAATCTGTAAGTGGCGACTGTGGTCATCTTTACAGTTAGCATTCTACAAGGTTTTACACGGTTATAGAACTTTTTCCGAACTTTGACAACTTTTTGGATGACTTCAAGTTTAGGTGGACAAGCCGATACCAACCCCGGTATGCCGCTTCGACCCTAACAAAGGGAGGCCAAATTGATAGTGTAGCACTAGATCTTTCTAAGGCGTTTGACAGAGTAAGCCACAAAATGGTAGTAAATAAGGTAAAACCTATTGGAGTGGATGAGAAAGTGATTTGATGGGTAGAAGAATTTTTAAAGGTAGAAAACAGAAAGTTAAGCCTCGTATTCACTTGAGCACGCTCAGGCGAATGAGCCGCTCAGTGAAGCGAGCGGCTCAAGTGTGGACGCCTGAACACGCTCACAACGGACGACAGCGAGCGCGCTCGGGGCGAGCCGATCGGTTGTCGGTATTTTGGAATGCTCAAAGGCGAGCCAGTGTGTAATCGGCGCTCAATGTGGACGGTATTTGGCGGTTTCTACAATGAGCGCGAGCACGTGGGACAATGAAACTTGCTTAACTCTAATTGATGCATATGAATCAAACAGGGTGTTATGGGATAGCTCCAGTATTATAATTGAACTAAAAAATAAGGTGCATGGCGTGAAATCAGCGAGATGTTAAACTTTAGTATTGATGATGTAAAGAAAAAAATAACAAGCCAGCTAGGGTCATTCAGGCGAAAACGATCAAAACAGAAGAGAACTTCTATAACGGGAAGTGGTAAGTCGTTTTTAATAGTATTTCTCACAGCTGAACGGATTTTGATTGAATTTGGTGTTACGAAATTCAGATCCTAAGTGCCTAAAATCATATTGATTTTGTGCCAGGCAATATAATTGTTTTACCAATTTTATTAAAAACTTGAAATCAATGCCATAATTTAAAAAACATAAAAATTACCTTTAAATCTATATTTGTAAACACAAATTAAAAATAGTTACCAGCCTTCATATTATAATTTAGGAGTGATTCAATAGTGCCATCACAGACTACCCGTAGGCCCTACTAAACTGATGATACTTTGTTTATATACTTTGAACATATCTGCAGGCTTGTGTAGGGACTTCCTGAGGCTAGGAATCTTAAAGTTATTATAAATTTTATCTTCTGGTGGGATCGCCTCACGCATAGGCGTATCGTGCATTTTAATATGAGGTCCAACTAATTACAGCAAATGTTCGAAATCGATCTCGTAAAGTTTTGAAATAGCTCATTGTCATCTTCTAAAGTAAATTCGCGAATTAAATTATTAAGATAATTTCTTCGCAGACGATGACTTTCTCTAATCCATCAACTTGGTACTTTTCTTCTCTGTTTTGACATCAAATGCATAATAATAAAGGCCGCAGCTACGCGTGACGACACGTCAATAGCCGAGCGTTTTCTGAGCACTGAAGCCAGGCTCGTTCGACCAAAATTTCTTTTTCCTTGAGCACGCTCGAACGAGCGCGCTCAAATGAATGAGCGGCTCATTCGCCTGAGTGTGCTCAAGTGGAGGGTAGGAAATGCGGTATCAAAGGAAGTGGAAGTAAAAATGGGAGTGCCGCAGGGTAGCGTATCGGGACCATTGCTATTCATTATTCTAATGAATAATTGTGTTGATTGTTTACTATCTGAAATTAGATTGTTTGCAGATGACATAATGCTGTATAAGAGGATCAAAACGATAGAGGACTGTAAACTGTTGCAGGGTGATCTGGACAGGATATCTAGTTGGGTTAGTTAACATGGGATGAAGATAAATACAAAGAAGAGTCAGCTAATTAGATACACAAAGAAAAAACAAAAGGTTAATTATAAATATAAGGTGGGGAAAGAATTGCTTGTTGAAGACTTCAAATGTAAATATCTTGGCATTATATTTGATAACAAGCTTAACTGGGCAGGACACATTGGACAGGTGGTAGAAAAAGTTTCAAAATTCTGCACTTGTTGGAGAGAGTGATGAGGGGATGTACGAGAGAAATAAAGGAACTGGGTTACAAAACTTCGGTCAGACCATTGCTTGAATACGGTAGTGTAGTATGGGACCCTTATTTTGCGTATAAAATACAGGAGTTGGAGAGGGTGCAAAAAAGGGCTGTTAGATTTGTATCTGGAAATTATCGCAGAATGCAATCAGTGAGGGATATGATAAAGGAGCTCGAATGGGATTCATTGCAAGACAGGAGGAGGATAAGGAGGGTTATGGGAGTGTACAGGGTGTATACTGGTGATGAGGCATGGAAAGATATTGCAGTATGTATGAAAAGTAGTGCATGAAAGGGAAAAGATGACCATGACCACAAGCTGGCACTCGATTTCAGGCACAGGGGTGTGGGAAGATTTTCTTTTTTAGGTAAGGGTGTCAGGGATTGAAATGAGCTACCAAGGGAAATGGTAAATAACTTACCGAAAACGTTAAAAGAATTTAAAGTTAAATTTTTTAGAGGGCAAATGTAGGTGGGTGCAGGATAGGGGGAAGATGGGTGTGTAGGGAAATTACCACTGGAGCGTGTGCTCCATTGCAATTAAATTAAATCAAGTAAGCTAATAAAAGCATGTCGGTAACAATTTAGTTTATAATCTTTTTCTAACTTTTGTTTACACAAAAGTATCGATTACTTCAGTTAAATCCAGGCTTGATGGGACCTTGTTTTCAATTGGTATTAGCGATAAATGTTGGAGTCGAACTTGATCCACACTATTTCTTAAATAGTTCTTTATTATTTTAAATTTTCTTAATGATCTTTCAGCTATTGCAGAAGTGACATGAATTGTATAAAATAATAATATTGCTGTAAATACTTCCATAACATCACTTCCTAGCCCTCCATATTTCTTCATTATCTTATATATATAAAAACGATGTTTGTCCGAGATAAACTCCGAAATTACCTAACCGATTTTGATGAAATTTGGCTTACTGTTTGAAATTTGGTCCAACTTAAAAGATAGGATAGTTTTTATCTCCATTATTGACCTCAATATTTATTATTGCGAATTAAATGTTTGTCATAGGACAATGGTTTGTAATTATTTGAAAGTTCTGTAAGTTTAAGCGGTCTGGTGGCTCAGTGGTTAAGGCGTCTGAGTGGAGATCGAAAGATCCCCCGTTCGAATCCTCATCGCGGTGGGGATTTCCATAGGCAATTTACCCGACTATCACCTCTGGCCCAACTTATTGTGTAATGTGAATTATGCCAGGACGGTAACGTGGTTCGGATTCCAAGTTAAACTGTAGGTCTCCTGTACCCAGGCCCGCCGCTAGCTGTTTGAGCGCCCGCGTGCAATACCGATTATGCCGCCCCCTGTCTAACTACAGCCAGTGGTGGATCTAGGAATTTTCCGAACCGGGTCAAAAGAATGTGAGATTGCCGCCCCTTCAAACATTATTTGCCGCCCCCTGAATGAAGCAGCTGTTGAGCTAAAAAAAAAGGTCGCCCGCTCCATAATAGGCTCTCAAAATTTCGTCGCGGCGACAATGGAATGACAACTATCCCGGGGCGGCGACTGTCGACCACTCGATTTGCCGCCCCCCCTCGACCTGCCGCCCGCGTGCGGTGCACGCCTTGCACGCCCGCTTACGGCGGCCCTGCCTGTACCCATCAGGATTGGCGGGCTAGATAAAGGCGGCTACGACAGGGGCGGAATGCGCAGCCAATAGAAGCCTTGTCACCAGGTCATTACGACTGCATGAAATTATTACTATAGTTCCATAAGTTTCTAACAGATGGGAATATGTTAATTTATCGACAAAATACCTGGTTATCTAGATTGGTTAACCATCCAGTAGATGGCGTTGTGTTTTGGTTTCTTTATGCTATAGTCTATTCCACGCCATTCGTGTTTACGTTTACGACATAATAGAGTTACTTTAATTTTTCATTTATTATCATTTTTAAAAGTGTGCTGTGCATCTATGCTAATATTACAAATTCGAAAGTAACTCTGTATATCTGTCTCTCTTTCTGTTTGTTACGTTTCTTGGGCTAACCGGCTAATCTTATCGTGATTAAATTTACGAGGAGATGTTATTTGGCATTAGAATGGACATAGCATACTTTTTTCTGTATTAATAATATATGTTGTCATATAATTTTGAAGAATTACTGAACGGCGATAGACAGACATGTAGTATGTGTTAGTCTCTGTACTACCTGTGCTTATAGCGGTCTGGTAGCTCAGTGGTTAAAGCGCTTGCTTATTGCTGTCTGGAACGTGGTCTCCAGTTCAAATCTCGGTGGAAGAAAAGGTTTTTAAAAATTGTTTGTGATCGTATGAGTCACGCCTGGACCGTCGGTTGGTCGGATTGCATGTTAAACTGTAGTTACCACAAATTTAGAGGTGCAATGAGAGGCGAATCATAGGTAGTCTAGCAATGCAGTAGGTGTACACTTTATTACGTCATATTGATCCCTCAGGAGTTGTTACTCTCGCAGTCAGTGTGTGTGTGTTCTGAACTAATAATACTATAAATGCAGAAGTAAGTCTCTGGGTTTTTTTGGGTTTTTTTTTGGTACGTTTTGACGAATAAATGGCCCTACCGATCTTTATAGGATTTGATAAGGCAATACTTTGTATCTATAGGGAGGACACATGACACTTTTTGCGGTATGGATAACAGTTGTAGTCACAAAATTTTTGAAAACTTATCGAATGGTGACAAAAACAGATGTGTCTGTTAGGCTGTAATGTTACGTTGGTTACTCAAGCCCTGCAATTCGCGCATTATGCTAGTGTATGATTTGTTAATAAATTTCGTTTAGAGACAAAACGTATTATTTCGTATAGATGTCGATTTTCTCTGTAGTATTACATTGTGTCTGCTTAAATGTTTCTGGCGCCAAGTTTTTTTGCCTTATTTTTGACATAGGTTGCTGGTGTAAACTGGCCTGAGGTATAGCAGAGCACTAGCAGCTATAGTTATTAGAACCCAAGAAACGAATGCTCATGCTGAAGAAAGAAGAAAAGACCAAGCTGAAATAATGCTGCTTTTAAGTAACCCCTCCCTCCCCCCCCCCCCCCCCACACACACCCACCTTCGTTTGTTTTTTCTGTTTTGAAATATGCTGGAAACTGATTTTCTTCATGAGACTGGTTCGACGGTAGAATGATGTAATGGATTCCTGGCATATTATGCCGACTAGGTGTCGTTTGGGACCAATCCTACGTTACCAACAGCTTTCTATTTTCAATTCTGGCAACGAAATTCTTAATCCAAGCGTAGGAAGTCGCGGATACCGGCTAGTTTTCTTATACAGCGTGGTCAGAAATTCACTGATCGGCGGGTAATGGCAGTGTTGGGTACGTTACACTAACGAAATAAATACAAAAATATACAAAAATACAAAAGTCATACCGTTTCTGAATTATCCGCAGCTAAAGTTGGCCAATAAGAGCGCTGCGCGGGCGAATTCAAAAAGCCTTCCACAGGCGGTGTTGCCAAGCGTACTCAAGGAATGGGACCGCCAAAAAAAGCGAAAAAAAATTTCCCTTCGGAAGCGGGGATCGAACACGCAACCTTCAGTTTGAGAGGGTGGCGTCTTACCAACTACGCTGCCAAGGCACTACAATTTCTTTGTTTTTAGAAGTCACTAGGGCGGACTGTTTGTTAGTAATTGGAATTAATCGGTAATCCGCGACATTTTTCGGGAAGTCGGTGGTGGGGCTAAAGGACCATGAAAGTCTCGCAGTCGAACGCATCTTACCGATAAATACAGTCTTTTTTTTTTTAATGACATTTGGCAACGGAGGCCATACAACCAGCTCAATATAATTATTATAGCTTTCGTGTATAAGTCGTCATCCAGTATATATACTGTATTTTTCCAACGTATGGACACCACAGGACGGACAGGACATTCACACAGACACACAACACTTAAACATCCATGCCCGCGGCCGGATCCGAACCGCGGGCCTTCGGCACGCGGAGCAAGCACTCTAGCCCCTACGCTACCGAGGCCGGCAATACAGTCTCATCATGCAACGTCATCAATTTTCATTTGAGGAGTACGCTGATATGCATTTAGCGTATGACACTGCTGGACGAAACAGGGCTGAAGCAGTTACGATTTACACGGCTCGATTTCCTAACCGTGTGATTCCATCGGCCAACACTTTTGTGTTGGTTGACAAAAGGTTGAGGGAGACGGGAAGTGTTGCTGTCCACAGGCCCGACGCCGGACGAAATCGGTTTCGCGCGGAGTGTTGGATTTGAAGACAATGTCCTGGAAACGATCGCTGATAATCCGAGGACAAGCTCTAGGGTCATTGCCAACGCATTGCAGGTACGTCCAGTCTAAGTGATCCCTCGAATTCTCCGTGTAAATGCAGCCTTTCAATAGGATCATTTTTGTTGTTTTTTAATCACCAGTCCTCACATGCCACTGTTTTGGATGGACGTCCTTCACGACGAAGGGTTACCTCCCTTTCACTTTCCAAAGGTCCAAGATTTGGAGGAAGACGATTTTCCACTTCGAATTCAGTTTTCACAGTGGTACCTGCAGCAATGTAACGATTATCCAAACTTTGAAAGGAAGGTGCTGTGGACGGATGAGGCATGCTTTAACAGGTACTAGGGAGGACTTTTTTAATAGCCGAAACAGTTACATCTAGGATGCCGAAAATCCGCATGCAATTTTTGGAAAGGCATACCAACACAAATTTAGTGTTAACATTTGGGCGGGTATTGTGGGCGAGTTTATTCTAGGCCCTGTTCTACTTCCGCAACGTTTGAATGGTGCGTCTTATTTAGCATTTCATGAAAAAGTCCTTCCGTTGCATTTAGAAGACGTCCCTTTGGCAATTCGTAATGACATGTGGTTTCAACATGACGGCGCGCCGCCGCATTTTGCAGTACCGGTACGTCACCGTTGTATCCTAACAGGTGGATTGGTCGAGGAGGCCCAATTCACTGGCCAGCTCGGTCACCAGACTACAACCCATTCTACTTTTATCTCTGGGGAGCTATCGAGGCTATTGTTTATAAGACTGAAGTAGAAACAAAAGAAGAACTTTTGGCTAGGATAATTATAGCTTTTGATGAAATTAGAGAAAGTTTCAATTTTGGAAGACTTGCAAATTCAGTAACTCGGCGTTGTCGTGCCGGTATTGCAGTTGAGCGAAGACATTTTGAGCAGTTGCTGTAAAAAGTAAGGGACCGTATTTATTTTTGTTATTGTTGATTATTGGGATACATTTTTACTAAAAACAAGATTTTTCAGAGATTAGTTATTTTACGGTTACTGTCGCGGGTTGACGCTTATTGTAAGTAAATCCGTGATAGGTTTCAATGTTGCGACAGATAACGTCAAGTTGAAAATGAAATTACTGTACAGTAATTTTGTTTTGTATCAGCGACAAAAGGGCTTGCAATGAGTAATAGCTTGTTTACCTTTTCCGGCTTGCCGCGCGTTAGCGAGTTGATACACGTTACCAAAATGTTTACAATTTGTTTGAATAAGAACAGGCTTTTTGCAGCAGAGAAAGTTACGTTACAAACGGTGGTAATGGGTTTATTGTTTTTTTGTTTCCAAAAGTTTATTGTTTTTTGTTTTATTGTTGCAAAATAGTAGCATGGATATTCACGTTAATCAATAAAAATGTTGTGATTGAAATAAATACGATTACATATGGAATAAAAGAAGCGTCTTTGCAACGAATAAGTTAAGTTTGCAGAGAATTATTATTATTATTTTTTTTTTTGTGCCAATAACTAAACGATTTTTGTACAACAATTAAAGATTAATCTAGCAAGCAGATCAACTAATTCAAAACCAATTCCCATAAAAAAATTCCCTTAGCCCCACCACCGACTTGCCGAAAAATGTCGCGGATTACCGATTAATTCCGATTACTAACAAACAGTCCGCCCTAGTGGCTTCTAAAAACAAAGAAATTGTAGTGCCTTGGCAGCGTAGTTGGTAAGACGCCACCCTCTCAAACTGAAGGTTGCGGGTTCGATCCCCGCTTCCGAAGAGACTTTTTCTTTTCGCTTTCTTTGGCGATCCCATGCTTTGAGTACGTTTGGCAACACCGCCTGTGGAATGCTGTTTGAATTCGCCCGCGCAGCGCTCTTATTCGGTACGACTTTTACTAGATTTTTTTGTATTTATTTCGTTAGTACAACGTCCCCAACACTGCCATTACCCGCCGATCAGTGAATTTGTGAACATCCTATATAAGTGGTGAACAGTCCATGCCTGGTCAATTCGGGTAGATCTAGATGGTAACTATTAAGAAAATGAAGAAAAAAAATTTGGTCCTATTACATCAGGATATTTGCTTTGGAATTTGATCACACTATTGTAATAAAGTTGATTCATCTACAACTAGTGAAAATGTTGGTGTTGGAAAATTGAATATTGGAAATACTGCACTCACACCAGTAAAACGTGTATTTAACTGAACCATTATAATGGCTAGTACATTATTGAAAATGGTAATTTTAAATATTTCTTATCTTTTTCTTAATTGGTTGTCAGAAGCTAATTGATCCAAAGCATTTTTAAAACTTTTTTGCCGTTTTTCTTTAAAATAGGGATCTTTATCATCTTTTCTTGCAGTTTCACTGACTTTGCAATTGAATAATTCGAAGTCATTTGAACAAACTTTCAGTGTTGCTTTAATCTCAGCAAAAAGCTCTAACTTGCCTCGTCCAAATCTATATCACATTTTTCTAAAGTTTTAGCTGAATAATCAATGTCATTCAATATACGATGTATGAATTCTAAAAGCAACACCAACTCGAAATTTAGCATTTTTGCTTTAATACTTTCTCCCATTATGCTCACCTTTACTGGGACTTTGTTTTGGTGTTATTGTTTGTCTTAAAAGTTTTTTTTTTTTTTTTTTTTTTTTTTTAAACGTCACTTCGAGGTTTGTCAGAAGACCCTAAAATGTATATTGTGTCATTCTAAAATATTCCTAACATTTCGCTACATCATTCATCAGATGCTGTGATTCCCAAATCACTTTTACCGAGGTTTTTTAATATTGATTTCATGAAACAACCTGGTGAAAATGTTAAAGGAGGCTGAGTAGTAACGCGCCTGTCACATGGATGAGCTATGGGAAAGTGTGAACACGAATGGTCGGAACCATAATGCTGGATACCAAAAAATGTTGTTGGGTACATTTTGAAATGAAGCATCATTCGTTTCATGTCTATTTTTAATTTAATTTAATTGGAATGGAGCACACGCTCCGGTGGTAATTTCCCTAAACACCCACCTACCCATTTTCTTGTACCCACTTACATTTGCCCTCTACAAATTTTAACTTTAAATTCTTTCAACATTTCCCTTGGTAACTTATTCCATTCCCTAACACCATTACCGAAAATGAGAATCTTCCCACACCCTTGTCCCTGAAATTCAGTGCCAGTTTCTCTTCCATGAACTACTTTTCATACGTACACAAATATATATTCATGCCTCATCACCAGTATAATTCTTGTACACTCCCATGACCCCCTTCACCCTCTTCCTGACTTGCAATGAATCCCATTACAGCTCTTTTATCATATCTCTATTTAATTAACACGCTAAGAAAATATGTTATATATTAATGCTAATCAATAAAAATAGGTGCTAAAGAAGAAGAAAATTGTGTAAATCTACTACATAATTTCCTAAGGGGGCATCCATAAATTACGTGAGGTGAAATAGGGGGAGGGGGGGTCCGGCGAAATCTCACCAGATCTCACCAGGGGGGAGGGGGGGGTCTACGGAAATCTCACGTGAGATTTTGCGACAAATTTGGGGACAGTAGAACCATAAAAAAGGTCTACAATTTGCGCCAAAGTCGATTTTAGAAGGGTATTTCGTCAAAAAAAAAAGTCTACAAAAGTTTCGAAGGCGATTTCTAGGGGGGGTTCTTACGGACCAGATCTCACCAGAGGGGGGGGGGGTCCGGCCAGATCTCACGAAATCTCACCAGGGGGGAGGGGGGGGGTCCAGAAATCCGGAAAAATACCTCACGTAATTTGTGGACGCCCCGTAAGCTCACTCCCGCACCCACTCACTCACTTCGACAGCTATTGGCTGGAAAACGGTGACGTCGCATTCCAGCCGTCACTCGCAAATTAACAGCGACCAGAGATATCATTAGAAGAAATTTGACGTTATGTCCATAATTTAATAGCTAAGCAACTGCAAAAAAATTAATTGCCATAATACATTTATTAATTTTGCTTTTCATAGTTTAAAGAAGTGTCGATCAACTTTAGTGCCGAAGAAATGTGGAACTTTTCAGTAACATGTCGCTAATGAAACCAACATTAAAAAAACTAAAATTACTCATGGTCTCAGCTGTAATCACGAATTCGAATTGTCATTTCGGCCTAATCTAAATTTCAATTTAATTAAAACTTTTGCTGATGCTACTTCACCAAAGATTATATATTATGTTTTTTTTTTTTTTTTTAACTGACCATTTTCGTTAATGGTCTTTATTCATGTTCGTTGTATGAGAGTTATTACGTTATTCAAAGTGGACATCAGAACAAATATGATACCGAATCGTGCATTTTGGCGATTCATTTCTTCATAGCTACTCAACAATTTAATAATCTGGAATCTGTATTAAGTTTTCTGGCTGTTACAGACACTAAGACCAAAGATTGCATTATGAATGTTTGTCCCATGGAGGAAGGTAATATATGGAGGAGAAGTGACGTTAAATCGGTGAAGCAGGCTCTAAACTCTCCCGCATGGCGGCAGCAGCGGTATTGCGCTTCCAAACATTGCGATGTTCCCAGTATATCCCGAAAACTAAGCAAGATATCGAAAAATTTTATTCTTTATTTTCGATTTGTCTCGTCGTGTTACATAAGAATCGATCATTAAATTTGACTTTTGCGAAATTTTTCTTCTCCATTTCAACTCAAGAAACCTCACTTTTGATACAGTACTAGAACTAGGTGAGATATCGAAAAATTTTATTCTTTATTTTTCATTTGTCTCGTCTTTTTAAATAAGAATCCATCATCAAATTTGACTTTAACCAATTTTTTCTTCTGAATTTCAACCAAAACAATTTCACATTTGGGACAGAATATCTCGAAAACTAAGCAGAATATCAAAAAAATTTATTCTTCATTTTTTATTTGTCATATCGAGTTACATAGTAATCCATCACCAGGTACCGGCGTCACCTTTATCCTAGAGTCCCCTTGAGGTTTTTGTACATATTCCCCGTGTCTGTATGGAAGCGGCCATGCCCCCTCCACTCCGGCCATGCCCCCTACTCCTCCTCCGCCCTGCTTCACTTCAATGCGTGGTGAAGGTCTCTTGCGTCGTCTCCATATATTTCCTTCCTCCATGGTTTGTCCAGGCGCAATAAAAAGCAGTTGCGTACTCCCTTTAAACAGAAATTCTGCAAATTTTGTGGTGTAACCTTTTAGGGTCAAATACAGGTTAAGTTTGTATTTCAGTTAGAAGGCGGTGGAGTGTTTAACAACAAAGATTTTAGACAGCTATATTTTAAAAGTTTATAAACAAAAAACAAAATTAATGTAAGTTATAAATGGTTGAGTTAAGGAAACCAACAATATTTTACATAGTGAGACAAAAATCAATTAAAAAATAATACAGGAAAAGTTGTATAAAGTAAATGTAATATTTTGAGGAGCCTATAACCTCAAAATGGGAGAAAAGTGCGGAAGATGCAAGAAGAAAATAGCAGAAAATAAAGAAGAATCAGTTGGTTGTGAAGGGATGTGTCAAAATTGGTTTCATGCAAAATGTGAAGATATAACAGCAGCAAAAGTGACATTGATTAAAAAAAAAAAAAAAAAAAAAAACAGTTGAAGTGGATATGTGTTGACTGTAATATACAATATGTAAACTTTATTGATACCAGTGTATAGAAAGCTGTAAATGAAATGTTAAATCAAATGAAGGCTTCAATGGAACAACAGATTTTGGAAAAAATTCAAGAGAGGATGAGGAAAAATGAAGCAGGTGAAATTAGTCAGAAAGCAGAAGTGAAGACAACATATGCTGATAGATTAAAACAAAGCAAAGAAGAAGTGATTATTGTCCAACCAAAGAAACCAAACCAGGACAGTGAGACAACAAAAAATATTTGCAAGAATAAGTTAAATCCTACAAAACTTAAGGTAGGAATTGAAAATGTAAGGAAGTTAAGAAATGGAGGTGTAGCCATTACATGCAGTAGTAAGGATGAAATCAAAAAGATTAATATTGAGGTAAAGAAGACATTGGGAAATGAGTATGAAGTAAAAGTACCAGAACTCAGAGATCCAAGAATTAGAATTTTTGGAATAGAATAGATGATGGAAGATGAAGAACTGGGAAGATCTATCAGGAACCAAAACCCTGACACAGTGTTTGAAGATTCAAGAATAGTTGTTAAATTGAACAAGAAAATAAAAAATATGTGTATGATTATAGTGGAGGTGGATGCTCAGACATTCAATAGGGTTATGGAACAAAAAAGGTTAAAGTTGATATGGCAGTGTTGTCAAATAAATGAGTATGTGGGTATAACAAGGTGCTTTAAATGTTACTCATATGATCATAGAAGTATAAATTTTAAAAATGGAATAAAATGTGTGAAGTGTGGTGAAGATCACTTAGCTAAAGACTGTAAAAATACGGAAGTGAAATGTGCAAATTGTGTTGAAGCAAATGATAAATTAAGATTATCATTGAATGTGAACGATAAGGTTCTAAGTGGGGATTGTCCGGTTTATAAAAGGCGACTTCAATTAAAGAGAAAAGGAAAGACGAATTTTATACAAAAAAACTGGAAAGACAAATCAGTGGGGCGGGAATGAAACAAATTGTAAAGAATGTGACGAGGGTCACTCCTGATAGTGAGACTTTGATTGATCTAGTGATAACTGACAATTTTAATCTTAAATGTACTGTATTAGAAACACCAAAGATCTCTGACCATAATATATTAAACATTACCTGTTGGACCAATAGTAAAATAAGTAATAGGAATAAAATATTAGTGAAGGGAAAGATGGACTATAAAAAATTATTAAAAGTAATAGAAAATAAAATAGATGAAAAAAGATTTGAGTTCAGTCCCAATAATATGGATATAGGAGAGGAATATATAATATTAAGAGACAGTATAGTCCAGGGTATTCAGGAAGCTAAGAAACCAGATAGATTGGTAAAGAATGTACCATGTCCTTGGTATTCAATGGAAATTAAGGATGCCGTGGTAAAAAGGGACACAGCATATAGGAGGTTCTTGTTAATGAAAGAAATTGGAGATAGGATAAAGGTAGAGGAGTCATGGAATGAATATAAAGAATGTAGAAATAAATTTGTAAATATATGGAGGAAAACAAAAAGACAATTTTATGAAAAAAAATTTCTTCAACTAAAAGATGAACCTAAAAAGTTATGGAAATACGTTAAAGCTATGTATAAAATTAAGGAAAATACATTAAAATATGTAATGTTTGGGGAAGAATGTGTGTCTGATTCAAAACAGGTAGCAAATAAATTAAATCAATATTTCTTAGAAAGTGTTCAAGAACTGGTTAAAAGCATTCCAAAAACACAATGTTGTGAAATGGTACCAAAAATAGAAAACAAGTGTCTTAGAAAATTTCAGGATATTACAGAACAGAAAGTGGAAAGTATAATAAGAGATTTTAAGGAATATTATGGGATCGGATGAAATTAGTACTGAGGTCATTAAAAGACTATCGTCTGTGATTGTCAAAAACTCATTAAAACAGAAAAAGATGCCAAAAGAATTAAAGACTTCTGTTATTGTTCCAAATGCCAAAGTGAAGGGTAGTGCTAAATTTAGTGATCTTAGACCTATAAATAATTTATCATTAATAGAAAAAATAACAGAATCTGTGGTATACGAAGTGTTACTAAATTATATTAAGGAAAATGATCTTTTAACAGAATGTCAGTCTGGGTTCAGAGAAAAACAGAGACAGCAATTCAATTAGTAATGGAAAATTGGTTAAACTTAATAGATAAGGGAGAAGCAATAGTAGCTGTATTCCTCGACTACAAAAGAGCTTTTGAGACTGTCGACAGAAATTTATTATTACAAAAATTAAATAAATTGTATAATATACAAGGGGATGTATATGAATGGTTGAAATACTATTTGACAGGCAGGTACCAAAAGGTGAAATTTAATGACATTGTTTCTGAGGAAAGAGAAGTAAAGTATGGAGTGCCACAGGGACCACTATTGTTCATTCTGTACATAAATGATCTTCCAGGGATACTTAAATATTGTAAAATACATATGTTTGCAGATGATACTTTGATTTTCTTCCATGGGAAGAGTGTGTCTGATATAGTGAAAATATTAAATTATGAGCTAAAAGGTGTTAGTAAATGGCTACAGTATAATTCACTAAGTTTGAATGTTTCAAAAACAAAATGTATGATAATGGGGAAACATAGAGCAAGAAAAGAGGCAGGAGAAATACAGTCAGTTTTAATAAATGGAACCAAATAGATTGGGTCCAACAGTATAAGTATCTAGAAATAATTATTGATAACTAACTAAATTTTGTAGCTCATGTGGATTTTGTAAACAAAAAAGTTGCAAGAAAGGTTAATTTAATATATAAGTCAAGAATGATATTGTCTAGACCAGGAAAAGAACTATTGTTTAAGACAATTGTGATGCCACATATAAGATACTGCTCCACAGTGCTTATAATGGCAAGTAAGACAGAAATCAGTAAATTGCAAACAAATATTAATAAGGGAATTAGAGCAGTTTTAAATAAAAGACGTACAGAAAATGTGAGCAATATGCTTAAAATGTTGGGTTATTTATATATTGAAAAAGAAATAGTAAGAGATGTGTTAACATTTATATTTAGACTGCAAAATAATGTCTTACCCAAGTATCTAAGCAGATTGGTACAAAAATATTTTGATGTTCATAATTATGGGACTAGACAGGTTAATCATTTTCATGTGACTCATAAACAGGGTGCTAAGGCACAAAAGACTTTTTTTTATAAAGGAATAGTTATATATAATAAATTACCGCAAGAAATAAAGGATTCTGTATCTGTTGGAAGATTTAGAGAGAAAGTGGGTTCATGGCTGGAAAGCTGTGTGGCTTTGTAAAAATTATTATATTGTAGTATTTTTGTTTTGTTTTTGTTGTTATATAGTGTACATATAATTTTGTTACATGTATTAGCCACAGGCTATTTGTGAATAAATAATAATAATAATTTTTTATTGCCAATATGCTTGTGATACAAGTTTCTAGCAAAGTCAATACAAAAGGTACATTAATAGATATACTTTTTACAATTGATCAAGTTTGTACAAGACCTTATTACATAGATAAGATTTTATTCCAATTTTGAATTCATTCCCAGTCAATATCTTTAGGTGAGCTTGACAAAACAATACAATAAGTACATTCACACATATATTTCTTACAATTGATCAAGTATGTACAAGACCTTATTACATAGCTAAGATTTTATTCCAATTTTGAATTCATTCCCAGTCAATATCTTTAGATGAGCTGGAAGCTTATTATATAGCCTGGCTCCCATTTCATAGGCACTCTTACCTGCTGCCTTAGAGTTATGTCTTTTGATATGAAGGTCTGTCTTGGTACGAGTGTTATATTTATGAATTTCACTATTTGTGTGGTTAAAGTGAGGATTACCTTGAATCAACAGTAAAAGCCTATATATATATAGTGAAAATACCGTAAGAATATTTTCCTGTCTAAATATTTCTCTGCATGATTCTTTTCTATCTAGCTTGTACATTATTCTAATACATCTTTTCTGCAGCAGTAACAATCGATGCATATTGATATGACAACAAGATCCCCAGACTTCAATACCATACATCATATGTGGAAAGATTATTTCATAGTATGCAGTTTTTAGAATATTGCTGTCCAAGACTTTTGATAACTGGTTGATTAGAAAAATACCTTTACTCACTTTTTTGCATACAAAATCAACATGTGGCTTCCATGTTAGGAACTTGTCAACATATATTCCTAGGAACTTGTATTCATATGTTTCATAGATGCTTCCTTCACTAGTTATTAATCTTAATTTATTCTCTATGTCATGATTTCTTAATTCAAACTTAATTAAACATGTTTTTTTCTTATTACAAATTAATCCATTTACATCAAAGTATTCTGATAACTCATTTGAGGTCTTAGTAGCAGTTGTCTCTAATGTGGAATCATTGCTATCCCAGCAAATTGCTGTAGTGTCATCTGTATATGTTATAATTCTACTTTTATTTGGTATATCCATATCATTTATATACAAAACAAATAGTAAAGGACCAAGTACAGATCCCTGAGGGACACCACATCTAACTACACCCATTTTTGATTTTACCTTACTTACTGATTCGCCATTTTTAAAATAAATTTCTGTGTATTGAGGTCTACTGTTGATGAAGGATGACAGTAGTTTATTAGCTAGTCCTCTAATTCCATAACTTTCTAATTTGCGAAGTAGTAGGTGGTTATTAACACAATCAAATGCTTTTGAGAGGTCTAGGAATAATCCAGCAACTTTATGTTTTTTATCTAATTTTTCTAAAACCTCATGTATAAACTGAGTTACAGCAGAGGTAGTGGATAACCCCTTCTGAAAACCATACTGGAAGGGATTAATGATGCTATTTTGTAATATGAAGTTATTTAATCTCACTAGGATAACTTTTTCAAATAGTTTGCTCAGAACAGAGGTCAGAGTAATAGGTCTGTAGTTACCCATATCTTTTTTGTTGCCTTTCTTAAATACAGGCCTAACTATGCTAATTTTCAGTCAATTTGGAAATTCCCCATTTGCTATGGATTCATTTATCAAAAATGTCAATGGCTTTAGAAGGGCTTCCTTACACTGCTTCAATATAAATGTAGTTATGCCGTCCCACCCACTAGAGTTCTTATTTCTTAAATTTTTTATAATATTACTTAACTCTTCTTCCGTTGTCTCATACAAAAATATTGATTTATTGATGGAGTAATTAATTCTATTATCTGCAATTACTCTATTGCTACTCATGGGTTCTCCTACATTTAGGAAGAAATCATTAAACATGTTGCTAATGTTACTGGGATCTTTTTCTATTTTTCCATTTGCATTTAATTCAATATTCTCCATCTCCTGCTTGTCCTTTCTTACATCATTTATTAGACCCCAGGTGGTTTTCCCAATGTTATTTGAATCAACAATTTTTTTCCCATAAATTCCCGCTTTCAAATTCTGTAGTTCACATCGAAACATTTTTTTATAAAATTTATACATATTTTTGTAGTATGTGAGACCTGATGACTGATATAAATGGTACATATCTTTCATTTTTTCTTGTATTGCTATAATATTTGATGGTAGTTTAATTTTGGTTTTATGGTTTATCTGTGTTTTGTTTGTTACAATTGGACAAAAATGGTTAAATGATTTATTAAAATTTTTGTAGAAAGCATCCCATTTATTATCTACACTATCAGCAATAAACATATCCATCCAAGACTCTTTTACCAGGTGTTTGTTAAGTTCTTTGGTGTTTTCATCTGTTATTTTTCTGAATTCCCTTTTTTAATATATTTCACTTTCAGTTGTGTAAAATTTCACAACTAAAAGTGAAATATATGAAAAAAGGGAATTCAGAAAAATAACAGATGAAAACACCAAAAAACTTAATAATAATAGCAAGTTCGAGTCTACCAACCACGATCTTTGAAACAATTAAACGATAGCTCGATCGTCTCTGCTCGTGTTTAATACTATGTTTGTTATCAGTTCTGACTTCTTCAAGCTAAAGAGATTTTACTGTCCTAACGGTGAATTACAGGCCAGATCACGCCAACCTGTCATAAGCTTTGACCCTAAAAACTGGAACCCATAACAATATAAAATATAAATGTTAAATTGGCATCAATAATTACAGTTATGCAAAAAAAAATTTCAGAAAATTTCAAAGATATGTTATTAATCAAATAAAGGTTTTCAGTCCACTACCAATATAGCGGTAAAATTGTCTAATATTCACATAAGAGTTCATAGGTAGAAGTGTTTAACACCATGGAGGAAGGAATAATATGGAGACGACGCAAGAGACCTTTACCACGCATGGGAGTGAAGCAGGCCGGCGGAGGAGTGGGGGGGCATGGCCGGAGTGGTGGGGGCTTGACCGCTTCCCAACAAACACGGGGAATATATACAAACACCTCAAGGGGACTCTAGGATAAACGTGACGCCGCAATCTGGTGATGGATTATTATGTAACTCGATGAGATAAATAAAAAATGAAGAATAAATTTTTTTGATATCCTGCTTAGTTTTCGAGATATTCTGTCTCAAATGTGAAATGGTTTTGGTTGAAATTCAGAAGAAAAAATTATTCAAAGTCAAATTTTATGATGAATTTTTATTTAAAAAGACGAGACAAATAAAAAATAAAGAGTAAAATTTTTCGATATTTCACCTAGTTCTCGAGATATACTGTCTCAAAAGTGAGGTGTCTTGAGTTGAAATGCAGAAGAAAAATTTCGCAAAAGTCAAATTTAATGATGGATTCTTATGTAAAACGACGAAAAAACTCGATAATAAGGAATAAATGTTTTCTATATCTTGCCTAGTTTGGGGGATATACAACATCCAAATTGAGGGGTTTAGGTTTGGATGCAGGCTGGACCAAAAATTAATTCTGTCAAAGCCACAATGATTACATGGTTGACATGCAGAATGGATATTTCAGTTTTATTACTACCACTTGTGGTTAGTCTGAAATGTGTCCTAGACCAGAAAAAAAGTAAGAGGACCCACTCTAGGGATGAGCAACCCAGACATTTTGTAGGCTGGTACCAGAAATAAAATGTTTCCGCATAATTTATAGTTAGTATAAAGTGTATCAACAAAAAGTAAAGAGTGATACTTTACTATAATGTATGGTTGGCATCATGCGGTGTTCTTTTAAGTAACTTCAAGCAAGTGTGCTCCAATCATAAATGCGATGATGAGTCACTGTCTGAACAAGCATATACTTTTTTCAACAAAATAACTTATCACGCTAGAAGAACTCTACTTCAACTTCTGTTTAAAAAGGGCAGAGGCTTTATTATTACCTTCAAAAATAAAAGAGCCGTTTCACAATTGTTGCTATTACAGGAATGTACAAGGAACTTTATGACACAGAATTTGATTCATTACTTTCCTTTACTTCACATTATTAATAATGAATTAACATGTGGTTAAAGGTAGGGACCGTGCACAAACTACACGGCCCGGTCCGAAGGGGGAGGGGGGGGGGGGGCTGGAAGGCTACGATTTCAAAATCGGTAAAAATAGGTATAGACGTATTTACAAACAGAATCAAGTCTTATATGAAGCTTTAAAAATAACCTAAGTCAGTGGCCTGAAATAGCTATTTAAAAAATTAATAAAACTCACAGCTTCTCACATAACAGTTAATTTCATCATCCATTGTCAGTATAATCAGCAACGTGACGAAAGAAATCGTAATAGTAAATTCACTGAATCGCGAAGTAAAACACGCCCCTTTAAATCTCATTTTAAACACTCGTTAAAAAATAATGCTAGTCTATTATGTGCAAAATAGCAAGTTTGCTGATTTTCTACACTACACCAAGAAAAATTTGAGAACAAAGTCATCCCATTGAGAGCTATGACTGCAAAGTTTGCGGTGTCTACCGCTCACTTCAACAACGATAATTACAATTCAACTTACTTATGAAATGATATTCCAGGTTCTTTCCTGTATGGCCTATTTATGCAACCGTACGCAACACAAGCTGGCATTTTTAAACACTTATACACAATACTAAATGAAATAATCACTGCATCTACCACAATGTGAACACCTTAATTGTTGGGAAGCGCCATATGGTCGCTGCCGGTGCTGCCACCATGCGGGAGAGTTTAGTGCTTGCTTCACCGATTTAACGTCACTTCTCCTCCATATAATTCCTTCCTCCATGTTTAACACAAGAATTTACATAACACAACGAATTTAGGGGAACTCCCTACAATTTTCTAGTTTCTTTCAACTGAGTTGTCATGCTTAAAGCCATGTTGCAATCTGTCGTATACAAACTCTTTTCAGTTTTCTGTTTAGCGCCTTTACTTGAGATACAAGAATCGTCCATAGAAAACAAAGATCATTTTTGTTCTCAACAATGACTACTGTCTTCTTTCTACAGATATCGCGTAGCAGAGCAACAAAGGAAGACACTTCATAGAAAAGTTCAAATTTTGAAATGTTAATGTCGAATGGTGATGATTCCATCAAGAGCTTTGCCACTGTCCCGGTATTGATATTAACTAAAAATATTTCAAGATCTTCGACCTTACTTATTTTGATCTGCCACATCTTAGTTAAAAAAACAAATTCGGGCGGCTTCTTAATATTGAGCCTTCTGTAATTTAAAGTCGTTAATGAATCCAACATAAACTTTTACAGCCGGGGTGGTTGGATATTTCGTATTTCACGAATTTTATTTTCTAAAAGCTCAAAGCATGCATTGATAAAGTTATTTGGTTCTTTAAAATTTTTCAGAATTTCGAATGGTGCCGCAATATATTTCACTAGTAACAGCGCTTTCCCTGTCTTCAAGGGTTAACCCCATTGCACTCGACTTGCCTATTACACTGGGCGATGTTGGGATCAGTCTGAAACTGTTTGAAGTGGTGGGTGACCCATCTGTTAATGGCTGGGTTTGTGTAAGTCACGTCCTGTATGTTGTTGGACTCCATACTGGAGTAGCAGACGAGCCCGTTTGTGTATCTGATCCTGCAACAACAAAAACAGTCATGTTGGATCATCAAATGAACACGTTACAAATTGATAAATTAACCAATAGCCCTGATACTCCATATCGTTAGCGATGGTGGTAGGCCTTTCGACTGTAACCCCTACGATATTGGTATCCGACTCCATATCGGCTGACTCGTCGAAGCCGTTTGAAGACCTGATAATTTAACATAAAAAAATGCAGTAACAACAAATAAAATAAAACTCAACAATAGTTCTGAAACTCCAGTTTGGTAGGCACATTGATAGCATGTCCTCAGGACTCGATGATAGTGTCAGTGACCGCGACTTGGATTTTCCAAATTCTAGATCGCCACCGTCCATTGTGGAGTTGGCGATAGGATGGCTGTAGACTATGAAAAAATAGTGTTATATTATGAGGGAAAAGGGTGTGAGGGTTTGGGAGAGACTATACTAGCCTTTTCCAATCAAATTTCAACCTCTCCTTAACGTGGTACACCATGATTGCACACACGAGGCTCTGGCGACTGAAAGATTCCCGGTATAAGGAGTCACCCACTGCTTGCCAACGATCTCAGAAAGGAGGGCGGAAGAGCGGGCAGCGGTTCAGGGCACCCTATTACCATTGGGGTAGGAAACGGCCCCTAAAGGCGGATGAATCAGCAATGATCAACGACATGGGAATGCAGAAGGCAACGGGAAACCACTGCATTAAAGACCAAAGGCTATCCTCTCAAATTACATATATCATGATGACTTCTTCCTGGTTAAAATATTCCGGAGGTAAAATATTCCCACAATCGGATCTCCGGGTGGGGACTGCTTAGGGAGCAGTCATCAAAAAGGATAGAAATATTCTACGAGTCAGAGCGTGGAACGTTAGAGGTCTGAATAGGGCAGGTACGTTACAAAACTTAAAAAGGAAGATGGAACAACTTAAGTTAGCTATTGTTGGGATTAGTGAGATTAAATGGAAGGCCGCACAGGATTTTTGGTCTGAGGAACGCAGGATAATTAGCACACTAGCTGTCAATGGAGTCACTGATGTAGTATTTCTAATGAGTAAGAGGGTAGGGAAACGGGAGAGCTATTATGAACAGTTTAGTGACAGGATTATTTTGATGTGGTTAGAAACTAAGCCCGTCCCAACCACGTTAGTACAAATGTATATGCCACCGTCACAGGAAGATGACGAAGAAATAGAGAAAATATAAGCTGAAATTGAAGAATTAATCCAATATGTGAAGGGAGAGGAAAATATAATTACTATCGGTGATTGGAATGCGATAGTGGGAGAAGGGAAAGAGGGAAATACTGTAGGAAGTTTTGTTCTAGGAGAAAGAAATGAGCGAGGAAGCAGGTTGTTAAAATTTTGTGAAAGATATAAGCTAGTTGTGACAAACACACTGTTTAAGAACCATGCAAGAAGGATATACACCTGGAAACGTCCTGGGAGCTACAGGCAGATATCAGTTAGTTAGATTATATAATGGTCAAACCGAGATTCAAGAATCAAGTTCTTGACTGTAAAACGTACCCAGGAGCAGACATAGACTCTGACGTTAATTTGATAGTAATGAAGTGCAGGCTGAAATTCAAGCAAATAAGGAAGCAGTATAAGCAGAACAGACTGGAAGTGAATAAACTGAAACAATCTAGCACGAGAGAAAAATTTACAGAAATGGTAGACTTAGGACTAAGAAGTAACTCTGAAAGGAGCTCAACCGAGGACGAATGGAATGCATTAAAGACCGAAATAGTGAACGTTGTTAAAGAAACATTAGGCTTTAGGCAACAAGCTGCCCGAAAACCTTGGATCACAGAAGAGATTTTGGAGTTGATGGATTTGAGGAGGAGGTTCAAGAATGCTCAGGATGAAGCCGGAAGAGAGCAGTACAGCCAATTTAGAAGTCAAATAAATAGGAAATGCAAAAGAAAAATAGCTAGAAGAAAAGTGTGAGGAAGTAGAAAAGGAAATAGTCGTAGGTAAAGTAGATGCTGCATATAGAAAGATCATACAGAATTTTAGATAAATAAAAAAAAGAGGTGTGAACATTAAAGGTGCCGATGGGAAACCTCTTTTAAGCTCAGACGATAGAGCTAACCGATGGAAGGAATACATTGAGAAACTATATGACGGGGACTACT
>JARYHS010008075.1:43433957-43459430 GCA_031002005.1 Vandiemenella viatica | reverse complement strand
TTTTGGTCTGAGGAACGCAGGATAATTAGCACACTAGCTGTCAATGGAGTCACTGATGTAGTATTTCTAATGAGTAAGAGGGTAGGGAAACGGGAGAGCTATTATGAACAGTTTAGTGACAGGATTATTTTGATGTGGTTAGAAACTAAGCCCGTCCCAACCACGTTAGTACAAATGTATATGCCACCGTCACAGGAAGATGACGAAGAAATAGAGAAAATATAAGCTGAAATTGAAGAATTAATCCAATATGTGAAGGGAGAGGAAAATATAATTACTATCGGTGATTGGAATGCGATAGTGGGAGAAGGGAAAGAGGGAAATACTGTAGGAAGTTTTGTTCTAGGAGAAAGAAATGAGCGAGGAAGCAGGTTGTTAAAATTTTGTGAAAGATATAAGCTAGTTGTGACAAACACACTGTTTAAGAACCATGCAAGAAGGATATACACCTGGAAACGTCCTGGGAGCTACAGGCAGATATCAGTTAGTTAGATTATATAATGGTCAAACCGAGATTCAAGAATCAAGTTCTTGACTGTAAAACGTACCCAGGAGCAGACATAGACTCTGACGTTAATTTGATAGTAATGAAGTGCAGGCTGAAATTCAAGCAAATAAGGAAGCAGTATAAGCAGAACAGACTGGAAGTGAATAAACTGAAACAATCTAGCACGAGAGAAAAATTTACAGAAATGGTAGACTTAGGACTAAGAAGTAACTCTGAAAGGAGCTCAACCGAGGACGAATGGAATGCATTAAAGACCGAAATAGTGAACGTTGTTAAAGAAACATTAGGCTTTAGGCAACAAGCTGCCCGAAAACCTTGGATCACAGAAGAGATTTTGGAGTTGATGGATTTGAGGAGGAGGTTCAAGAATGCTCAGGATGAAGCCGGAAGAGAGCAGTACAGCCAATTTAGAAGTCAAATAAATAGGAAATGCAAAAGAAAAATAGCTAGAAGAAAAGTGTGAGGAAGTAGAAAAGGAAATAGTCGTAGGTAAAGTAGATGCTGCATATAGAAAGATCATACAGAATTTTAGATAAATAAAAAAAAGAGGTGTGAACATTAAAGGTGCCGATGGGAAACCTCTTTTAAGCTCAGATGATAGAGCTAACCGATGGAAGGAATACATTGAGAAACTATATGACGGGGACTACTTGAACAATAGCGTAATGGAAAAGGAAGGCGATGTCGACATTGATGAATTGGGAGATCCTGTTCTGAGGACAGAATTTAATAGAGCTCTGCATGACTTGAAAGCAAATAAGGCAGTTAGAATTGATGAGATCCCTTCAGAATTTCTGAAATCCCTAGGAGAAGAAGGACTCGATAGATTATCCAAGCTGATTCCAACTGATTTTAATAAAAATATCATCTTCACACTTCCAAAGAAACCACGAGCCGACAAATGTGAGAATTATCGCAACATTAGTCTAACTACACATGCTTCAAAATAACTGACCAGAATAATATACAGAAGGTTGGAAACGGTAGTAGAAGAGAAAGTAGGTGAAGATCATTTTGGGTTTAGGAAACATCGCGGTACAAGGGATGCAATTCTGGCTTTAAGGGTGGATCAAGAAAACAAAGATACTTTTATGGCATTTGTTGATTTAGAAAAAAGTATTTGATAATGTTAGGTGGGACAAGATGTTCAAAATTTTAGCGAAGTCAGGTCTAAAGTATATAGAGATAGAAGAATACTTTATAAAGTATATAAAAGTGGCTATAGTAAAAGTAGAGAATCATGAGAGACATGCCTCAGTTAAAAATGGTGTGAGACAAGGTTGTAGTCTATCCCCGTTAATATTCAACTCGTATGTAGAAGAAGCAATAAAGAAAGTAAAAGAAAAATTTCCATGTGGCATAAGTGTTCAGGGAGAAAAAAATCAGTATGCTACGATTTGCTGATGACATTGTCTTGTTAGCAGAGGGCTGAGAATATTGAAAAGTTACTGAATGGCATGAACAAAATACTGAAGGAAGATTTTGGACTGAATATAACTCAAAACAAGACAAAAGGGATGAAATGTAGAAGAAAAAATATCAATAATAGTAGACTAAATATAAAAACAGCATCGGATCCAACAGGAGAAGTAAGTGAATTCTGTTACTTTGGAAGCAAAATTACAACTGATGACCGAAGCAGGAATGATGTTCAAAGCAGAATAGCACTATCATAAACAACCTTCATGAAAAAGAGAAATCTTTTAGTTTCAAATATTGATCTAGGAATTAGAAAGAACTTTTTAAAACTCTATGTGTGGAGCACAGCACTTTATGGTAGCGGGACATGGACTTTAGGAATACTGGAAAGAAAAAAAATTGAAGCATTTGAAATGTGGTGCTACAGAAGAATGCTTAAAATTAAGTGGATAGAAAAAGTAAGAAATGAACGAGTTTTGGAAATGATGGGTGAGGAAAGAAGTTTGTGGAGGAAGCTTACAGAAAGAAGAAACAGGCTGGATTGGTTAATTTGTTGGTGGAGGGAACAGTCGAATGTAGGAACTGTAGAGGAAGACAGAGATTATAATACTAATTCCTTCTCCTGTGGCTTGGGCACGCAGAAGGGGCAATGTGACTCTAAAGGTACGCGCACACCAGGGCGGGTAGCATCGCATCTCACTGAGCGAAATTGCTGCAACGCACGTCTGGACGCATCGGAACGTAGCGAGTCGCGTTTTATAGTCGTCGCGATTGGTTCAGTGCAGATGGACACGTCAAACGAAGAGCTCTTCTTTTTGAAGACATCAATTGATGAAGAAAATAAGAAGAAAATTAAGCGGAAAAAGCAGTGTTGTCATGAAATTTGTTCTAAACGACAAATTTTCGGTGAATGTCACACTTTACTTAAGGATTTGTTGAGAGACGACAAAAAATGTTTCCAATACTTGTGACATATGGTCATTCCCTGATGCACCATTTTTTATATAAATTAAGAAATTATACTTGGAATAATTATGTTAAGAAATAATTAATGATTTGTGTATATTTTTTTAAAAAATTTGTAGTAACGAATATTTCCACAGACGGTATATATAAATTGTATGTCGTTAGAATAATATAAATGTTTTAGTTTTTTATAGTATCTTTGATTGTTTGGTTGTTGAAAAAAAAAAAAGGAGAGAAAAAAAAGGATTGTTAACTAAAACTTAATGTGTGAATTTGTAATAATTATTATTGAATTGAACTTTAGATATGATTAAAAAGAATTGCTACAAGGTATATTCACCTGATGTATTAATTTAAAAGTAACAAGGAAGTTATATACTACAGGAAATCAACTGGAAATTTTTATGAGTTATTGGAAATTTTAAAAGAAGATTTGTAAAAACAAAATACAAAATTTAAAGATGCAATCACTCCTGACGAACGTTTGGCTGTTTGCTTTAGGAAATAAGGTGCTCCTCATCCATTTTGCTAGCATGGAGAAAATAAAAACCTAGAAGCAAAGGAAAAGTGACGTTAAACGACAAATTTTGTGATTTTTTTCATCTTTGTTCAAATTCCTAAAGTTATTAATTAACCATCATTATAATTGCAAAAAGTAACTTCCTTTAACTTTTGCTGCCAATTTAAGCATTTTATATTGAGTTAAAACAGTTAATTTAAAGTAATTATAACGTACCTTACTAAAATAAGTCCGTGTTCTTGCAACTCCTATCGCAAACTAGATAGCGGCGGGTTGCATCTGGGCGCATTAGACGCAAAAATACGTCTGGCCAAGCGATCCGGCAGTGGGACGCGACGCGGCCCGCCCCACCCCGAATCGACTCGCCTGTGGTGTGCGTTACCCCATTCATGTTGGAGCTGCGATAAACGATGAGAGCGGCGATACTAGCAAAGCGAAGAAAAGTGAAACATTGTTGACAATGGAAGTGTTTATATTGGTGCGGCGCGAAGAGCAACGCATAGTAGCAGAGCAGCGATGAGAGTGACGCTAATCGTTGCGAGCATTTTCTTTGCTATTATCGCGGATCGCTTTCGACCGTTTGATTGGTAAAATTTCGATAAGGTCCTTTTTGTGGGACTGTAAATACAAAAATTACCATAACAGATAAATTGTACGATTAAATTGCCACTAAATATAATACAACACATAATTTTAATCTTCCTAAAGGGTACAATTTCCGTAATTGAAACTCATTTTAATGTGTGTACATTATAAACTTAACATTAAAGTAAATAAAGGAAAGATAAAATATTAATACAGCCAAAGAGAAATGGTTCATAATTTACTGACTAAAATATTTTTTCTATCGAAAGTAATTTAAATTAAAAATATCAAATTAAATGCATAATATCTATTAATTTATTTCGAATTGTAACAAAAGTAGATTTTATATAAGATGCGGGTATTTTCTGCAGCTTGGTTTGGCCTTCAAATATTTCCTGTTTTCAAATTATTAATATTTGAAACGCTAGTTTCTTTAAGTTGATATCAGTGGCAGAGAAGGTATTGAACATTACATAGCAAACAAATGGTATTATTAATATTGACAGCTACGACTACAGAAGTTTCTATTGTTGTAGCTAAAATTCTGCGTTTAGAATATACAGGGCGTTCGCCGGAAAACGCAACCCTCCCAGTCTGTTGCCGTCGGAAACTTGCTCGGACAGCGGTGCCAGCTGTTTCCGCCACACGGCACCGTGAATCACCGCACTGTTTAACACCTCCGCTGGCCCAACAGTGCAGTGCAGTGACCCTTACATTGTTAAGAACGGTTTCTTTGCATTGTAGCTAGTTTGTGACTTCAGTCTCTTATTAATCAGTGTTGTGAATAAACGTTTCTTTGCGGTTTGGCTGGTTTGGGGCTTCATACTCTTACTAATCTGTACCGTGTTTGAGTGTGAGTAAAATTATGGTACGTTACAGTTTGCAACAAAGAATATTTCTCTACGATACATATGTGAAGAAGAAGTCGTTTAAAAAGTGTCGCAGTAAATTTCTTCGCGAATATCCTGGCGCTTTACTGCCAGCTAAATCAACAATTCTGCGTCTGGTTAAAAAAGTAAGAGAAACGGGTTCATTTTTTAACAAAAAGAGACTGTCGGTCAACCGTATTCTCACAGAGTAGAAAATTTACGATATCGCTTTTCGACTAGAACAGTCACCCAAAAAATCATTAAGTCAGTTAGGGCAGCGTGTGTCTCGAAATATGTTCAGAAGATGTGAAATGTGCATTACACAAGAGTGTCAACACTTCCAGCATCTTTTATAAGGTAAGCTAATGAATTACGTCACATTTAAATGCTTAGCACATACAAGTTTATGAAATAGTCCGCGGCCGACGGTCGAACAATGCCGGGAGCTGACCGCTCGCTCGCCGCGAGCAGTTTCTTCCTTGTAGCGCTAACAGTGGGTTGCGTTTCCCGGCGAACGCCCTGTATTATTCCAAAGGCACATTTGACGATTCTTCGTGTTCTTGATAACCTAGGCTTGAAGTATCATCTGCCTGCATCTGAATATTGTCCATAAGACTCTAATACATGATTTAAAAATGGATAAGCTTCGTTACCTATAAAAACGTGAAGTTCAGTGATTTCAGAATTTGGCTGATGGATTTGGAATATAAAATCTTCCATCTATTAAACAGACATACAGTGCAGCAGATCTAACTGTTCCACCGTCACTCTGTTTACCATAACCTCCAGCTTCAATGTTTACAAATTTATAATTAGCATTGATCAATCCATGCAAAACAATAGAAAAAAAATCTTCTAACTATGGAACATCAAGCCAGAGTGTGCAGGACAAATAAAGCTGACATGTTTTCCGTCGATACCGCCCATGCAATTCAGAAAATTACAGATATTGAAGTAATCTTCAGCTATTATTTTATGAAATCCTGTTCCTCTGGAATTATCATATGAAGTGGTTGAAGTATTTTCCGTAATTATTTATCTTACAATTTCTAAAACTGTTGCAATGCAACTCCCATATGAATGGAATAAGCTAGATTTCTACATGTCTGGCCGGTTGACAACTACGCGCAAAATAAAACACGATTCTACGCTACTATCGAAGCTCCAATATAAACACTACACGTAGAAAGAAATTGAGCGCCGCTCTTGTCTTTTTTTTTTTTTTTATCTGCTTAACGTCTCTCTAACAGCGAGGTCTTTAGAGACGGGAAAGGATGGGGGGCAAGGAATGGGAAGGAATTCGGCCATGGCCTTTTGAAGCAAGCATCCCGGCATTTGCCTGGAGTGATTTGGGAAACCATGGAAAACCCAAATCTGGATGCCCGGACGGGGATTCGAACCGCCGTCCTTGCGAAAGCGAGGCCAGTACGCTAGCTGTTACACCGCCACGCTCGGTCCGCTCTTGTCGCCGCGTTTATCGTCGCTCTCATCGTTTATCGCAGCTCCAACATAAACGCACCCCCGCCCAAAAAAGAGGTAGTGGTAAGCGGGCGAGGATTGAAAGCCCTCCTCCCGACAATGTAGAGTTTAACAGCAAGGATTATCAAATTGATAATACCTTCGTCATAATACAAGGGTGGAGGGATCTTTTGAAAAGATCTCTCCATTTTACATCCAGAAAGGAAAAAGAAACACCGTGCTTATGAAAGGTGTTCAGGTTCATAAAACACGAGGAATCTAAATGATGTACAGAAAGTAAACTGAAGCAAGAACCGTTAAATTTCTTAAGTTTTCCACATGTTCGTTGTTTACACCTTTCCATTCGATACAAGAGGCGCATCCACACTCATCGCAGTGTATTGGTCCACCTCTTAGCACATTTCCAATACGGTAACGTGTTAACTACCCCAGCTCCCCTCCGCCACACAGCAACGAGTAGGCTTTGATCAGCTTGCTACCTGTTGTCTTACATAACAAATCAAACTAGAGAAGTCTAAGTATGTGTAGATAATTTATTCTTATGACAGTTACCGAAAATAAGTTACTGAGCTACTACAAACCAGAACTAAGAAAGCAATGTGGAGGAGAAACGCCTGAATTGAGAGTTCCTACATAAACAGAAATGAATAGATTAATAATCAAAACTGCTTCCTGGAGATATTTCGAGGGGTCCGAGTGGTTTAAAAAAACATGAAGCTTCTGGTATGGGTAATATCACTTTATTTATGTATTCAGGGTAAGTGCACACAATATTTAACCATACCTTTTAGCCGGCAGTATATTAGCCAATTCACAGAGCGCTGAAACTAAAGAGAACTACTCACTCATTATATTTCTTTAGCTAGAGAAGCTAGTTGGAGAAAGATCCTTCCATTTCATAAGCAATCGTCGTTCGAACCGCATCTACTTCAGAGCACTAAACGAAAAAATAATACTTAAATAGCACCATCAATGTACTAGAAAGCTGGTTTTGCTTAAACAGTAGTGACGAGTTCGTTTATTATGGTTAGTAAAAATGGGCGCAAGAAATTCTGGATCAAACAATATTTACCGTTTAAAAAAACTGAGCAGCATGAATATTTTGAAGGCACTGAGCTTTCAAATACTATTTTTTTTTAAAAAAAAGGCTGAGATTTTCGTTGTTTGTTGTCTTCATTGTTTGTTGCACCAAACATATAGAAGTAAGATGCACTTAGTAACAGCGCAATGGGACGATTAGTACCTATTTAAGATTTCTAGCCACATGAAACACGAAGATTTAAAGTTCCGCTCCATAATCTAATCATCTCTCATTACAAAAATCATGTCGGAAACATGTATATTTACTATTTATAAACACCTAAGTAAATTGAACAAATGTTTACATACGAGATTTATTTATTTATTTTATTTGTCTCTTTAACAAAACAACTTATAAATCTACTCAAACATATTAAATTATCTTACATATGTAAATAAATTATTTGAAATATATTCCCGGGTTGTCAGCCGAACTGTGTCATAAAATATAATGTTTCGACAACGTTCTTTGTCGTCATCAGGTATCTGGTTACCATACACAATCCGGTTGCAAACCTGTGAATACTATATTACACCGGAAAAATCTCTATACACAAATCAATTATAATTTTACGTAATATTTCATTGAGTCAGCATGTCTGTGGTGTAGAGTTGCGCTCGGGAAATTGATAGTCTAAAATCTAAATTATTCTTTCATCACGTGCAGTTAGTGTTGTTTCAAGTGACTGCATTGATATTGTATGTGAAATATCGGGTATTTGAACTCACGCATTTAGAACTTCTGTTGATGAAGTTAACTGGGTACCAAGTGGTATTATTATTATTATAATCTTATGCCAAATACAACTGAATTGGCTTTCGAAGGCGTAATAACTGCACGCGTGGAGTCTCGCATGCCCCCGGTACCATGTGTTAGGGATAGTTCTGATTGTACCTGCGATGAATGGGAAGGAGAATATGGTTGAATGGGGTAATTTTCTTATGGGTGAAGTGACTGAATGATTACTTTTTTGTTTTTGAGGGATGATATAGTGAAATAGTATTGAGTATCAGAATTAATGTAAAATTTTGGAGATGATGACGAACCAGATAGTAACAGATTGAGTATCCTGTATACAAATTGACGATGAACGAAATGGTCCTTGATATCATTCTGTCGTTCTACCACTTCCATTTGGTGACTGGTATGGTGTAGTATGTTGCCACTGGGTATGTCAAGTGACAGATTAATGTTCAAAACCCATTTTGGCGTATAGATGAACTATGTTTAATAGAATATCTATTTCTTTCATCTGCCACTCCGTTATTTTGTATTTCCAAACACCGTACGTCATTTCGTTTGAGCGCTCGCCGAGAGACTGACACATTAGATTATAACACTAACTGTCTTTTTGCCTTTACAAAATACGAAATTAGCACGCTAAGTTACTTAGAGCACTGCAAAACTGTTTAATGTAGAGCCCGCTTCCTGCATACCAGACTATTTAAAACCAATTAAGAAAGGAGCATAAACAGTTCGGATTGGAAATTATAGACTGATTAGTTTGACTTTAATGGTAGCTAAGTTGATTGAGACCACACCATAAATGTTTGAAAAGAAAGCGGTATGTAACTGATCAACATGAGTTTATAAATGGTAATTCTTGTAAGACTCAATTAGTATGTTACATATAAATAATTCTGGTGAAATTGACAACTGATGTCAAGTTGGTAGTGTACCAGTAGAGCTCTCAAAGGCCCCATTTGATTGACATACAAATAAAAATGAAGTAAATAACGTTAAAACCATTAGGAAAATTAGTTTGTTCGAGAAAGAGAACATTAAAAAACATAGTTAAAACGTAAGATATGATGACAGCGTCGGAGGGATTTGGAGTGGATATGTATGAGGGTGGCCCAGAAACTAATGCACCACTTTTTTTTCTCAGCCCCCAATAAAGGTTCGAATGCGAAACTTTATATATGAATTCTTTGAAGTTTTCAGAGTGCGCGTGCAAAGTTTCCGTTTCTTCCGACAGATAGCGTGCGTACTTGAAGCAATGGTTCAACATGGCGTCTGTGAGTGATGTATGCTATAAGCAGCGTTTCGTATCCCCCCCACATTCTTGTTCACTCTATATTAACAGATGACACAATAGACCCACAAACATTAGAAAAACTATCAACAGTAAACGTAATTGCTATACCCGAGCATTGCAGCCCGTTGGGTGTTCCATGACGAGGCCGAAACAAAACAATAAAAGACTAGTGATGTGCCGGATATCCGTATCCGTATCCGCGCATATCCGAGGGGAAAAAAGATCTGTATCCGTATCCGCATCCTTTACTTTTTAGCGGATCTTTAACGGATCTTTTGTAAAGAATTTCACTAAGCACGTATATAAAATTGTAAAGATATCTAGCAATGAAATACTATTAATTTCAATTCCAATTACTTCATATCTCTTAAAATCTCATATCTGGCACTTTTAAATTGCAAACTTCATTATTTAAACATATATTTTACTACAATGAAGTATTCACGGGTGTACCGCCGGATTGTGTTGTGAAAACATGATATTCCGACGACTAGCTCTGCTGTCTTCATCAGGTGTGGAGACATCTGCACTGGCCGGCTGACCCACAAATACCCTATCTTTGAAGACGGCGGAGTTAGTCGTCGAAATATCGTGTTTCCACAACACAATCCGACGGTACGCCCGTGAAGACTTCATTGCAGTCGTACGCCGGAAAAGTCTTCGTTCTTACATTTATTTTATTAGTTTACCAAAGGTAAGTGGTAACTTACCACTACAGTAAGATTAAGGTATCTATATATTAATACGCTAAGCGAAAACGTTGGATACACTTTTAAGAATATTGCGCGCACGGAGAAGTGTAAGATTTAGCATAGTTAAAGTTTAGATGGAGAAAAAGTGCATAAAACCAAAATCCACATATAACATGTGTTAAAAATACATTAAATTAAATAAAATAAAACATCCGTTGTATACATTCAATTGTTTTTAAGTGTCAACGACACTTAGAGATTCTGCCAATGTCTGTGATCTTTGGTCAACAGTAAAGAAAAAAAATAATCAGCATAGTTATAACATGTTACAGATACATTATTAAATAAAAAATAAAATTGCGAACGTGTGTGTGAGTAAAATCGGATCGGAGCCAACTCTCTGACGTGTATTTCCCATGGAGGATGGAAATATTCCTCCATGGTATTTCCAGCATTGAGATACTCTGTGGTCTTTGGTCAAACCAAAAGAGTCGCATAAAGTAGAGATAATCTTTGAAGTTATAAAAGGAACATTTCGAAAATTAATGTAGCGATTCTGCCAGATACTATATGGTCTTTTTATTATTTAAAAGGTTAAACTTTGGTTAAGGGTCTTTTGACTTTTGAATTTCAGTAATTTCATAACGGTTTTTTTTTCATTCAGATATTTGCACCTATTTCCGTTATGTCTCGATGTAGAACATTGACAGGTCGGAGAGAGAGACAGAAATAATACCAATTTGCGTGAAAGTCAAAATAGACCAAATTTAAATAGTGAACACACAAAATGCTGATATCTTTTTGATGGATACATTCAAATACGCACTAAATGTCATTCCAAGAAATTTTGTAGTTTCGAATTTACAATGCAGGTTTTGCAATGCAAAACATTTCGAATCAGAAGTCACTTCAGGTGAAAGGACTGCATTTACTTCAGGTTGTCATAAAGCTAAAGCTGTTTTACTGGTCTTAAATCAAAATGAATATTTAAAATTCAAATGAAAAATCGGTAAATAGAAAGTCAAAAATTTTTTTGAAAACATTTCATTTGCTATGGTTAGTCCAGAGGCTAAAATTTAGAATACAGTCACGCGTGGAGTATATCATTTTAATTTTGTAGGTATTGCAGGGAATTAAGGCAAACAACACAAGGTAATAACGTATTGGAACACACTCGCAGCCAACGGTGTCAATGTATACAGTATATAACATATCTATGCTCGCAGCAAACGCAATAGAACAAATTCAAATAATGATAATTACTCTTTCATGAAAGAAACTAAATAACTTAATGAATTACGGTCGAATTTCGACCCCTGGGCGATCACTAGTTATTTTAACTATCTTTATAGTGAGATCAGGGCTCTAATCTTTGTGATTTGCTTGCTGAAATTATTTTTAAGGTACTGATATAGTGTTTACATCAGATAAAATAATCACTTTTACAGAAACTTTAAAAATAAATATTATATTTAACATTAATTTTGGTAAATTGTACTTAAAAAAGCGTAAATTAGCAGTTTTGTCACCCAAAAGTCTATTACGATGAACATCATAAATTATTCCTGCTGCTCTGAAAAATTGCTCACTTGGAACGCTTGTCACAGGTGATGATAAATATGTGTGACCCATGTGTCATAGACCTCGAAATTTTTTACTATTATTGTTAACAGCTTCTTTAACAATCAGGTGCAGCTGATGTGCTGCACAATCAATATTATTTATGTCAGACAAAGTGCAGGATCTCTTCATGTTGGATCCTCCGTCTCTTACCATACAGTGCACATTCTGTTTGAGATATTGCCCACCCTTCAAACATATTTTGAAATATTTCTGAAATGTAATCTCCCGTTTGGCGTTATTGAAGTATCTCCGCTTTTAAAACGATATTTTCCCTTATAAAATCTTTTGTAATGTTCTGGATACCAATGAAACACCTTACAAAAATCACACCAGATATCTGATGTGAAGTAAATTCTCTCAAAATCCTTAAGCACGTCTTTATTTTCGATCTTAAAGTTCCTTGTAGATAAATTCCGTAAAATATTTCCTGCCTTTTAGAACATAATTTTCAATAACATTATCCAGCAATCGTTGGAATCCAAAATTTTCTACGTGTTGAAAAGGTAATCCAGATAAAGCTATCATTTCTCCAATTAAATAGATTTAAATAATTTTTAATTTTTACTATTTCACATTTTGACATTTATATGTATTCTTTAAAAAAATGTTTTTCTAAATTATCTTTTTACCGTTTTTAAAGACGTTCCCTGCCGAATGTGTTCGCCGGCAATCTTCTTAGCGGAGTCTTCTTTTAAGAATAAGTCATACTTTTGTGGGTGTTTCTGTTTAAATTGTTTTTATTTTAATTTAACTTACAACTTCCCAAAAAACAGAAAAGTATATAATCTACGCTATCCTATGTCATCCTAAAATATAAACATAAACACGCACAGTTCAAGGTCGAAACACATCGCGTAAGCTGGACGTTCGTCAATAATAGATCGTAGCTGTCGACTTTTCCACTGTCCGTCCAAGTTGAGAAAGTTGAGATCCGTATCCGTATTCGCGGATCTGAACACTAATGATCCGTATCTGTATCCGTATCCGCGGATATACATTTTTAACGATCCGGCACATCACTATAAAAGACTGCGACAGTTCCACAACTCCACACAACCAATAACTGCAACGCTGCAATCAACAATTAACATCAGCGCATCTTCCACTCACACAATAACATAATTACTATCAAACTATATTCCTCATACCATATCAACAACATTGGCAATGTATGGAATTTAATGTCCCAAGGCAACCAGCGCCAACACCAGCACATCTAGCACTCAAAATAACTCCATTATTGTCTGCTTATATCTACTGTACCATAATATCTACGTAATGTTCAGTATGTTACCATTAAATTTGTACCATATTATCTGTATAATGTAATTGTTCTGTATGTCACCAATGAAAATTTATGTATCATGTTTCAGTGTAAAATAATAAAGATCAAGGGAGCATCTGGTAAGCCTCTGGCTGAAAAGGGCCGACATGTGGCCCTACAACAGCCCGCCCCGCTGGGCCTCACCCAGAGGGGAATGAATTATATTTAAAAAAAAAATATATATATATATATATAATTTCTCAATGGGGAGCAAGAAACGGTTAGTAACAATCACAAACGTTTATGTGCAGTTTATAGAGCATCAGCACTCGACAGAAGTACGGTTAGTCGCTGGGCACAGAGGGTGCGGCCATCTGAGAGCGGTTCTGCAGAATTCCAAGATTTGCAGTGATCGGGAAGGCCACCAACGGCTGTAGCAACTGACAAAATGGAGCGTGCTGATGTGCTCATTCGCGAGGACCGACGCATGACGACCCGGCAGTTGGCACGGGAGCTATCAATCAGCAAAAGAAGTGTGGGTGTAATCGTCAGTGCCCTTATTACGCAAAAAAGTGTTCACGATGGGGTCCGCGCCGTCTTACGGAGGAACACAAAATTGCTACAAAGTTTTGAAGCTGAAGGGGAAGCTTTCTTGTCACGGATTGTGACAGGTGATGAAACCTGAGTTCACCATTTTGAGCCCGAAACAAAATGGCATTCGATGGAATGGCGCTATCCTGACTCCCCACAGAAGAAAATATTCCAACTGCTTCCGCTGGTAAAGTCATGATCACTGTGTTTTGGGACTGTGATGGTGCCAAACTCATTGATGTGATGCCGAGAGGCACCACGATTTATTCTGAGGCACATGTGAACACATTAACCAAACTCAAGAACCGCTTCTAGCGACTTGCACGCCATAACAACCCAGGTGAATATGTGAGTGTAGGCCTTCCAGGCGAATAAATGATATCAAAGATTTGTTGTAACCCAGGAGAATGTTTGCTACAACATAGTATCGCACGCCCTCACATAAGTTTGAGGACGTTGGAACATATCACCAAACAGGGTTGGACAGTGTTACCCCATCCACCCTATAGCCCTGATTTAGTTCCCTCGGATTTTCACTTGTTGGTCCATTGAAGAATGCCATTCGTGGAAGACATTTTGATGGTGACGAAGAGGTGATTCGCACAGTGAAGTAATGACTTCGTGAACAGGGCAAGGAGTGGTACCTCCAGGGCATACACGCTCTTGTGTCTCGCTGGAGGAAGGCCATAGTATGGGAAGGAGATTACGTAGAAAAATAGGGAGTGTAGAAGAAACATCATTCTTTCGTGTGTATAAATTTCATCGTGTTCAATAAATAATTGTTGAAGAAAAAATGTGGTGCATTAGTTTCTGGATCTTTGATACTTCTACACGGAATGAAATAAATTCCAAATAGAGTCGGTTTGTTATGTATGTAGGTATTATTATAAGGTGGAGGGGAAATCGCTTTGTGGAGGCATTACGCGTAAATACTTTGAATATCATTTGATAATAAACTTAATCTCACAGGACACATTATGCAGTTGGTAAGGAATGATTTCCAAAGCCTGCATCTATTGCGAAAGTAGTAAGGAGATGAATCAGGGAAATGATACAAAATCTTGGTCAGGTCATTGCTTTATTATCATGGGGTTATATGGGGTCCATATGTAGCCTATATGATTGCGAGAGTTTGAGCTGTTGAAACTAATGGCAGCAAGAATAGTTTGAAGAAATTATCGTAGAACACAATCAGTAACTCATAAGATAAATGAGATGGATTGGGAGTATACTTTATTTATGTATAAGTTATTATTAGTGATGAGGCCTGGATGGATGCTTGAAGAAGCCTAGAACTATATGAGGAATTGAAGAGACGACCGTTACCATGTACCAGACTTAATTCAAACATGAGAGAGTCTGAATGTTTTAATTTGTAGGTAAGGAAGGCACTGATGGAATAAATTATGTACAGATGTGCCTATCATTTTACGTCAAATAGAGAAGATAAGCATGTTCCAGGTCATCATTCAGTACTAACAATTTTGGTTTGTTCGTTTTGTTATGCTCTAAATTTAAATACTAATTTAAATTTGGCACCTCCTCCCTTGCAACCTATACCACACATACATAAAATATATGAATATGCTCAACACAAAAAATATGCCAATTAATAAAGAATGATTAAATTTGGAAAAATAATAATTTTTACTAGACAAAATTGAGAGATACAAGATAATATTGATCGTTTCTGATTCAGTCACCTTTTAGGTTCATTTCTTTTCCCAAGAACATGAAAGTGCCCTGGACAACTATCCGTTTCCCCCTCCTCTTATTAAGCAGGGCCCGCTCTAGGGGGGGGGGGGGCAAACCGGGCATTTGCCCGGGGCGCTAAAATTTAGGGGCGCCATTTCGGCTGTAAGTGTGAGAAAAATATGAATGTGTTAAATACCCAATTAATAAAAAAAAATCCACATACCGATTTTTTCGTTCGTTAAAAACTTACAGTTCTTAGCTATTTGGGTGCGCCCCTAGAGACTTCGAAGGGACGGAGCGCGGACCTCAAAGGGGCGCGCCGTTGCCCAACAGCCTCTGTGTGAATTGCGCCATAGGAGCAACTTCAAAATGCACCGCGTCCGCGCCATGTCTCAGCCCGAAGTCCGCACCACGTCTCTTCTGTGTGAATTGGGCCTTATCACACGAGTAGAACGCTGTTTCGACTTTTGTTGTCTCACCTTGCTTATTATTGCTAATTATAAAAGTGATTTCATTACACAACAGCATTAATCTTACAAATACGTTATTAGTGATAAGTGGAAGTTCATAAAATTTACTTCAGGATTTCATAATTTCTAAAGCTAAGTACATTATGATTAAACTGTGATTTAGTTCAATATACGACATACGCGCACAACGACAAAAGCGTACAATGGCAAAAGCGCACAACGACAGAAGCGCACAATAGAAGCGCGGTAGCTGGAGGCTGTTACACCTGTTCTCGGCTACCTGCACTGATTCCGACGTTATACTGCCACAAGTTACTAGACACGGCGAAAAGGAGTGTTTTACGCAATTGCAGTTAGCCTCTAATACATGGAATCGACAGTGCTTGGTGGGAGATGCTGAGTATTTATTTTATTGAATTGATTAATCAAATCAACATGGATCTCAGTTATTGGAAATCGAAGTGGAATAATTTGCATAATAATTTCTTCTCGTAATACGGGCCTAACAGATTTGTTGTACAAAATAGATACATGCATTGAAAGTGTTATGGTTGGGTTAAATTACATACGCCAGCTTTGATCTCTTGTGAAAATACTGTAATTTAGTGGGTGTGGGACAGTACTTACAATCATTAATAAATAAATAATATTACCAGCTGCTGATTACCAATTAGTTACTTCACATGCCATGAGTATTTTCAATTTCGAATGTTAACTACTAATAGGCCTATATAATTACCTATGATGCTTATTAAATATACGAATGTGGTTTCCAGATAGGCCTACTCTAATTGCTGCATTTGTAAACCGTTTCAACAAAACTAAATTAATTAACTATTTTAGTGAATGTGAATAACTTTGTCAGTTGGTTTAATAAGCGCATTGCGCGGCAATCACTCCACAACATAATTTTTTTTTAAAAATTTTATATATAATTTTTTTTTGTTAACATGGAACGTATTTCGTTTAAGCCTATAGAAATTGTCATTCTGTATACACGGTTTCTGTATTTGCAGCAAATTTACGGATCGTATCCTCCGCGAATAAGCTTTGTGTAGTAACACTAGACTTTCTTTATGTTCACAGGGTATGGAAAATATTTTGTGTTGTGCATAAATATTTTTTTTACATCGACTGAGAATAATTTAGAACAAGGATAAATATTTACTTTTTATATTATTTCATAGTGTACTTTGTTTGAGTTACCTGCGTGCCTCTTCCAAAATGTCTGACGTCAAAGAAAACTATCTGGCTACCAGTCCAAAAAAAAAAAAAAAAAAAAAAAAAAAAAAAGGTTGGGAAAGGAAGTGGAAAGGCAGAATCAGTCTGGCGCGTTAAAAAAATATACTGTATTCAAGGTTTACCAAAACAAATTTTATAATCCAATATCAGGTCGGGATACAAAAGAAGTACGGAATCGTCAGCGAACAATAGCAAACAAATGAACGAAGTTTCTAAACCAATTGGAACTCATACCAACGTGAGACTCACAGAAGGCGTTCTAAAGCTTTGTGGCCAAGAATTTTACGAGACGGCATAAGAAGCTTTTCAGTAAGGCAAGGTCCACTTAAACTATTGCATAATTACAAATTTCCTTTCAATGACACAGGTCGACATTTTAACACAAAATATTAAACAACGGAGCGCAAATATTGCGAGATTAGATACTATCTTTCACAAAACTGCGTTTACTGCTTCTGTTGCAAAATTTTCGGCTGTTTAGTTAGTTCTCTCTCAAAGGAGGGTTTTAAAAATTGGAAGCACCTTGGCGAAACTTTAAAAGAGCATGAAATAAAGGCACAAAAATCATGGCTATAAACGAACGAAAGATTAAATTGTTGTAAAACTGTAGATGCTGCCACTCAAAGAGTTATTAATACCGAAATAAATAATTGTAATGAGGTGCTTCTAAGAATCGTTGCAATTACCAAAATGCTTGATAAAAGTTGTCTGGTTTTTTAAGGTGCAAGCGACAAGTTGTTTGATCATAATAACGGTAATTTCTTGAAAATAGTTGAGTTACTGTCTGAATACGATCCCATTATGGAAGAGCACGTCCGTTGAGTGCTCTAAAAAGTAGAGACTAAAGCTGAGTAGCTTGGGAAAAATATACAAACCGGGAAAGTTGATCTGCTGCATCAAAGTGTAAAGTCTCATGTTATTAATGAAATAAAAATTTCAAATATTTTTCCATAATTTTAAACTGTGCTCCTGACTTTAGTAAGATACAGCAAATTACTCTTGTAATCAGATATGTTCTAACCAATAAATTTAATCCTGATGTTGAAATTAAAATTAATGAAAGCTTTTAAGGCTTCTTACCAGCCGAAATATCCACAGGAAAACAAATGTCTGATATTACAGTTGGAGAGCTTAATGACTTGGGTTTAAATTTGCAGGATATCAGAGCGTAGTGACTGAAAACGGGTCCAATATGAGGGGCAATAAAGCAGGAGTGCAATCTAGAATTAAACAATATAATTCACGAGCATTCAATGTTCCGTGTAGTAGCCATTCTCTCAATCTTGTTATTAATGGCAAAAGCATCCTTGGAAGCCGCTAATTTCTTCAACATGGTCCAAAAAATATATTTATTCTTTTCGGCATCTACTTTTCGATGGGCAATACTTTTAAAGCATGTTCAGGGTTCAACTTTAAAACATGGAGTGACAATAGATGGGAGAGTAGGATAGAGGCATTAAACCCTTTAAAATTTCATTTGGGAGATGTATACGACGCCTTGCTAAGCATTTACGAAAACAAAATAATTGATAATTTATTGATTTAGCCATTTTGGCAATTGAGTATGAAATTGCTATGAAGTAAATTTAAAGATGTAATAAAAATTTCGCAAACTGAAAGTAAGAAAAAAGTTTTTTTGTGATTTTAGCATATTTGATGTAATCTCGTTTTATTTTCAAAATAATGGCATTTAGATTGTTTGTGTGATAATATCCATCTGTAATAGCATTTAAAAATGTAAAAAATATGGTTATGGTAATTTGTGGCTATGTACAAATATTTCATAATTAATTTATCTATTTTGTGCCGCTAGATCAAAATTAAATAAGTTTATTTATGAATATACGATTTTTTTAAATTTAAATAAAATATTATATTCGATTAATTTTTTAAAAAAAATATATAATTCTACAAGGGGCGGCAATTTGTCTATTTGTCCGGGGCGGCAAAACCGCTAGAGCGGGCCCTGTATTAAGAGACCGTTAGCAACCAGTGGATAAATCCTCAATAGGGGGTGGGGGTGATCGTGAAAACTAGGAGCACCATGTCAAGAAATGAATTATGTTAAGATCCATTACATATACACACTTTATCATTATTCTTGGCCGCCGCTGAAAAATTCTATCACTTTTATCTTCCACAATCCTATATCAATGTCATCCTAAAAAACAGTAACGTAATACTGGCTCGTCAGTATTGTGTTACTGTTTCCTGGGATGACACTGATGTAGGATTGTGCAAGATAAGATTGATAGAATTTTTCAGTGGCGGCCAAGAATAATGATAAAGTGTGTACATTGGTATACCAGTACTTGCTACTCCATCGCAATGATAACAGTTTGAAAACAATGTTTGTTCCAACGTCTTGTACACTCTCATACGAAATCTGGAATCAACGCTTCCTTTATAGATGCTCAAATACTATACAGGAATTAATTTTCAATTTACTAGCCTATGAAAAGGATTTATTTGGATCCTCGTCGTAATCATATTCAGTTTGCTGAAAGTAGGAAGGCAAAGAAGTTTAATGGGGACAATGTGGCCCACAATTCGCTTGCTTTCTTATGTCACTGTTATCTATCAAACCAAGGTCAAATGCGATATAAAAGATTCTTTCTTCGTTTACTTGATAAATAATGGTGGCGATCGCATTTACTGCCACCTTATTTGTATTTGTGAAGATATGAGACTCTGTGTAAACTAATTTCTTCTGATTAATGAAATACATATCAATCCTGGAGATTGACAACCTCAGTAACTGTTATGATAAAGAAGTCACTGTTTTGTGAGTCATTGGAAGACAGGAGGAGGGTGAAGAGAATGGGAATGTCATGGTATATATTGGGTATGGTGCTTGGAAAGATATTGGCCGAAGAATTAGGAATAGTGCTAGAAGGAAAGATATGACCATGACCACAAGCTGGCACTCGAGTTCATGCTTAAGGGAACGGGGAAATTTTCTTTTGTGGGTAAGGGTGTCAGGGATTGAAACAAATTGCCAAGTGAGGCATAACTTACCAAAAAACGCTGATGGAATTTAAAATTAAAATTCATAAATTGCAAAAGTAGATGGGGGAGGAATTTAACACTCAAATTATATAAGATAGTTAAAAAAAAATAAAAAGGGGTTAAATAGATGAACAAGTGAATTGCTGCATTGCAATTAAATTAAATTTATTTCACATACTCTATTTGTATGTTTCTTTTGACCTGCTACCTAGAAATGTGTATATTAAAAATATGTTTATATGAAAATTTAGAAAACGTTTTTAAATAGCTTAACTCCTTATACATAAATAAAAATGTCTAATAGTGTTATAGATTTTTCATTCTATCTTAAACGGCAATTGATTCTGAGATTTAGGAAGAAATTGCTAAATATGACATTTTGTTTCAAGGGAAATCGAGCTTAATTTTGTTAAGATATAGGTAATTCAACGTTATCGACGTGTAAAACACGGTGTTGATTATCTTCTTTACCCGGTGACGCAGGCTTGGGGAGCGTCCACAAAATACGTAGCTTGGTCTAGGGGGAAGGGAGGTAGCTACGCTGTTCTACGTCACAATTAAAATAAGGTACAGAACACAAAACAGTATGTGAACATTTATTTCCGTCATTTAATTATCTCCGTATCTAATTTACGATAGTCTGACAAGAGAAAACGGTGCAAAATGTCTTCTGAAATCAAAAGGAAAAAAAGCTACGTACCAGGTGGTAAAAGATGAGTGGTGGGGAGGGGGAGGGGTAGAGGGAAATGCCACGTCGGGCTAGATGGAACGGGAGGAGGGTTCTTAGGAGGCCAAAATGGTTTTCCCGGAGGCAGGTACTCCTCCCAAGCAGCTTTTTTGGGGAAATTTACCTGGAGTGATTTCCCACTGCCTTCCTCAATGACACGAATTACTGTTTTGTGTGGATTACTCTGATTTTCGTTGTTTACTTTGTGAATGAATGAAAGATAAACGAAAGGAGACTGCGAAACCCGGTGCCGGACCATTCAGGTCTACTCTTCTGAAATATACCAGTTTTTTTTTTCTGTGCTTTAGGCCTACGTCTCTCAACAGCGAGGTCTTTAGAGACGGGAAAGGATAGGGGCAAGGAATGGGAAGGAATTCGGCCATGGCCTTCTTAAGGAAGCATCCCGGCATTTGCCTGGAGTGATTTGGGAAACCATGGAAAACCCAAATCCAGATGCCCGGACAGGGATTCGAACCGGCGTCCTCCCGAATGCGAGGCTAGAACGCTAACCGTTACACCACCACTCTCAGTCAATATACCAGGGAGTCTGCCAAACTTAAGTCATTGTCCATCGGACGAATCACCATCAACAGTGTCGTCTGCTCTCACTCTATGCGCATTACTCAGAGGTCTGGCATTTAACTCAGGACTTCAGCGCACAATCTGGTGATTAGGAATTCTGCACCACCATCTCTCCTACCCTGGCCGGTCAGTCCTGATGGAAATTGTTAATAATAATAGAATAATAAATATTTTAAATTAAATTACAATGGAACGGATTTTCCGGTGGCAATTTCCCTAAACACCCATCTTCCCCCTTTCCTGCGTCCACCAACATTTGCCCTTTACAAATTATAACTTTAAATTCTTTCAACGTTTTTGGTAATTTATTCATCATTTCCCATGGTAACTTATTCCAATCCCTTACACCCTTACCTAATACAGAGAATCTTCCCACACACTTGTGCCTGAAATCGAGTGCCAGCTTGTGGTCATGGTTATCTTTTCCCTTCCATGCACTACTTTTAATATCTGCACCAATATCTATCCATAGGTCATCGCCAATATATGCCTTGTACACTCCCATGACCCTCTTCATCATCGTCCTGTCTTGCAATGAATCCCATTCCAGCACTTCTTTTATCATATCTGTTACTGATTGCATTCTGCGATTATTTCCAGAATCAAATCTAGCAGCCCTTTTTTGCACCCTCTCCAACTCCTGTATTTGATACTCAAAATGTGGGTCCGATACTAGTAGTAGGAGAACCTGTTTTCTTTATAGAAACCTGGAAAAGCCATGAGTCACGACGTGGTGGGGGGCACCTCCCTCCCCTCCCCCTCCAATGGCGGCTTGGCGGGCTTTTGAATAAGCCAATCAGCGTTCACGTCACAAGATGGCGGATCGTTAGTTCATTTGGTGGCCGATAGGGGGGCAGCACCGGCCGCGTTTGTGTAAACGATAGTTCCTTGACCGGCCACCCAGATGGCAGCACAAACATCAATCTGCGCAGACATTCCATGGCTCGCTCGCGTAACCTGAATCTATCTGAGTATTCTGTGGAGCTTAGTCTGGCGCACACACCCCGCAGGCGACAACGGTTGTTGCTATTCCCAGCGCGCATCACAGATGACGCGTCGGCGAGCAACGGGTCCCGTTATACGCTATTCCTGGAGTGCGTACTGTAACTCGGTGTGGGTGACAGCGCGCGCCACAGATGACGCGTCAGCGAGCAACGGGTCCCGTTATACGCTATTCCTGGCGTGCGTAGTTTCCTAGGGCAGCGCTATTTCCGGGTGACGCGTTGGTTCCCGTTAGGCAGTATTCCTGGGGTGAGCGGGCTGGGACCTACTTTCGACAACACAATTTACCGTTCGTGACAGGGTATAAATTCTGTGCCAAACTTCTTCTCAACCTCATTGATCACCAGTATCAGAATGAACATCATGGATCGAGTACTGACTGCTGAAGACATCGAACAGTATTTAGCAAATGGTGAGTTAATTTTCTGTTATTAATTATTATTATAATTATTATTACTAGAGATCGCCCAGTGGTCGAAATTCGACCATAATTCATTAAGTTAATTAGTTTTTTTGTAACAGAGTAATAATTATTGCAAATAGTTTTTTTGAATTTGTTCTATTGCATTTGCTGCAAGCATACTATATCATATACTGTACACATTGACGTTTTTGGCTGCGAGGGTGTTTCTAAAATCACTTCAAATGTGGGTAGATGCACACATGTTATTAAGCAAGAAATACACGTTATTACATTATTTCTGTGCGTTTCTTACTCTTAATTCTTGGTCCAGGCTGCATTTCAACCTAACCACAACTGCTATTAGTTACGGTAGATGCCATGCAATATATCTTAGCACTGAAAAACAATATGTCAGCCCGCACAGAGAAATCGTAAATGTTACATGATTTTCTATTTGCATATGGAAAGCAGTTTTTATTCAATAATTAAGACTTAAAAAACGCGTGGAATAAATGTCAACAGCTATGAACGTGTATTTCTTGCGTAATAACATGTATGTATCTACCCACATTTCGAGTGATTTTTCCTCATTTCAACATATTCGAAGCTTACGATATACACTTTAAATCAAATATTATCTATCACCTAAGGAATGTGTGTACCAAATTTAGACCGACAGGGCAATATTTGTAGGTTCCGACATAATGCTAAACTCAGTATATAAAGACTTTGCGGGATATAGTGCTTATTTAAGTTGCTTAAATAACTAAATTCCTCGTGTCTTTTGCTGTGACAAGAAGGTTCTGTTTTCTTTCTGGTCCAGGCTGAATTTCAACCTAACCACAATCTCCGGTAATATTGGCGGTACAAATTCAAAGCCTCAATCACACGCGCATTGATACAATCATTTTATCTTAAGTTAGCAGCGTCTTGTATCGCGACGTAAACTTGAACCGACTTTGCTGCCATACATGTACTCACTTTTTTTAACTACCAGATTTCGTTCAAATGGTGGCTCACCATCATATTACAGCTACATCAATTTGAACTGCTTCATTGTAACATCGTATATCGAATTCCGAATATACTCCGTTTCGAAATGTTGCTTGTATGTAAATTCAGAGATTAAGCTCGACTCTTTGGTTTCATCAAAGACCACAGAGTTTCTCAATGCTGGAAATACACGTCACATAGTTGGCTCCGATCCGATTTCACTCACACACACGTTCGCGAATTTATTTTTCATTTAATAATGTAGCTGTAACATGTTTTAACTATGCTTATAATTTTTTTTTTCTTTACTGTTGACCAAAGATCACAGACATTGACAGAATCGCTAAGTGTCGTTGCTTCTTAAAAACAATTGAATGTATACAACGAATGATTTATTTCATTTAATTTAATGTATTTTTAACACATATTATATGTACATTTTGGCTTTATGCACTTCTTCCCCATATAAACTTTAACTATGCCAAATCTCACACTTCTCCGTGCGCGCAATATTCTGAAAAATGTTTCCAAAGTTTTCGCTTAGCGTATTAATATATAGATAAATAAGTAAGTTTGATTTTAATTTTATTTTATAGGTCTTCCCATCATCTCGCAACTAATCAGTGATGAATTTGTAGACTCACGTTCGGTAACCATGGACAACCTTGAGGTGCGGTACAATCTTGCAGGCGGTAAGTGATTAACATTGTAAATTATTTTTCGTGTGAATACTTAGTGAATATGATGACATTATTTATTTTGTTGCAGATGAAATGAATGCTGTTGGTTCGTACCAGTAAGTAGCTAATACTTTAAATAACTTTTTTATGTGAATGCTTTAAAGCATATGCTTGACATTATTTATTTTGTTGTAGATGTGAGTGGAGGTCCTTTGCCTGTGATTAATAATCAGGAATTGATGGATTGTTTTACTACTGGTGTTTAATACTTTAAATAATTTTTCGTGTGAATACTTAGTGCATGGTGTGACTGACATTATTTATTTTGTTGCAGATGATGTGAATACTGTTGGCCTTACCAGTGTGGCAACCTAAACACAAACGGAAGGCAACCCATGATGACGGTCCATCAAAAAGCATTTAAAATGTCAGGTAATGTATTCATTTTATAGACGGCTATGTTTTTCCATACTTTTAACTATGAATCTAATTTTTTGTGTCTATTTTCAGATGTCTTTATATGTCACCACCAGACCTTGCAGCACTATGGGGCATTCCAATAGTGGACATAAAACAGCCCAACACCAGGCGCAGTAGTATTCCAGCAGTGGACATATCCCATCCCAGCACCAGTGCGTGGGAAGATCCAAAGATCTATTAGCCACTATGTCGCCAGTAGAGGCACTCTGGGCTGCAGACGATCCATCCTCCCAGTGGCTGCCCAGAACAACAGCAACCGTTAACGAGGGTGAGCGAAAAAAATAGGTAAGCCGGATGCTAGCGCACTTGAAGCAACTAATCAGGGCAAGTGCTTACGGGAATAGGTTAGGTTAGGTACTTAAATTATTTTTCATGTTAATACTTAGTGCATGTGTGACAGACATTATTGATTATGTTGCAGATGATGTGAATACTGTTCGCTTTACCAGTGTGCAACCTACACACAACGGAAGACAACCCATGATGACGGTCCATCAAAAGCATTAAAATGTCAGGTAATGTATTCATTTCATAGACTGCTTTGTTTTCCATATT